>PVJN01000712.1:0-181242 GCA_004026805.1 Lasiurus borealis
ATTTTTCCTTCATTTTCCTTGTAGCCAGGATTATAGGCACCAATTGTGATGAATTACTGGTTCATCTAGAGGTTCTGCTATTTTAATCTACATCAGTTCTTGCTTTCTTGGTACAGTAATGTTTATGGAATGCTAAGACTGCTTTCTATGAAAGCATTTTTGTTGGTTCCTCTTAAGATGGCTTGATTCTGGACATAATTCTTTCAACTCATAATGTTTTCAGTTGTGTATTTATTGAGCGGTCATAATTTAGGTCATTTGAAAAGGCCTACAGAAAGCATCAGTGGTCATTTTCATTATTTAACAGTTTTTCATAAAAATTCAGTATGTTGGAAGGTGTTCTTCATTGGCGCTTCAATATATAGATCTGTACTCCAGCCAACTGACAATAACTCATCTCGGCTGGTCAACCTTGACTCGGGGTCAGCCTGGCTGTGATAAATTGAAACTGCAATGCTTTTGAGAGCTACAGTGGTGTTCCCTTTAGTGTGGAGAGTGGCCATCGGGAACTCCAGCCCAAGCTGTTCATCAGAACAGAATGGATCACGCATGTTGATGCTGCTCAATAGAGGGATGACCACACGGTACTCTCCTTGATTCTCCTCCAGCCCTGGCAATCCGCATTCCATGAGTAATGAGACCACCATTCCCCTAGCCCTCAAGCAAGAGACTGTGGAATGATCTATGCCTCTTCACTCCCTTGCCTCCCTGTGGGTGTTATTAAATTCTGTTTCTTCTTTTTAATATACTTTTTTATATACTCAGTGGTATAAACAGTAGCTAAACGATCATTTAACACTCACAGATTCTGTGGGTCAAGAATTTGGACAGGGCTTGGGAGTATCTTGTCTTTGTGCTGCAAGTGGGGGGCACACAGATTCATATTCAGTTAGAGGTAATTCAAATGACTCTAGGTTAGAATTATTAGAGACTAGAGGCCCGGTGCACGAATTCATGCACAGGTAGGGTCCCTCAGCCTGGCCAGTGATTAGGGCCAATCAGGGGATAGGGCAGCCTGCTGGGGGAGAGACCATGGGAGGTTGGCCCCCGCAGCAAGCTAACCAATAGCCAATTTCTCAAAGAATCAGGCTCCCTCCTCCCCCCTGTCTGGGTCCAGAGTCCGGGTGAAACAAATTTGGGCTGTCGGGCCCTAGCAGCAAGGTCTGGGTCAGTGCGTGTCATAGCAACTGGCTGGTCATCTGGTCATTCCATTCGTCCTGGTTGCTTGATCATAACACTTAGTCTTGATGATAGATAGATAGATAGATAGATAGATAGATAGATAGATAGATTTCTTCATTTACCCTGCAGGCACCTGGTTGGGGATGACTCCAAGGCTGGGGCAGGTGGGACAATAGACTGGGACACCTACATGTTATCTATTTGTGTGGCTTGGACTTCTTCCCAGCATGGAGCCTTAGTTCCAAGAGGCAATGTCCTGGGAAGTAGCAGATGGGGAATATTTCAAGAGGACCAGGTAGAAGCTACATGGTCTCATTTGACATCGCCTCAGAAACCATGCAGGATTCCTTTCATTCCATTCCACTGGTTTACAAGCAAGTCGGCCCAGAGGGGAGGGACTTCTTGTCCAGGGGCTGGCAAATACTCATTGCAGAAGAGCACATGGAAGGGGAAATACTGCTGTGGCCATCTTTAGAGAAAAATCATCTGCTACAATATTTTCAATGGTTGTTTTTGTTCTCTGTTTTCTGACTACTCAGCAAAACCCCTCATCGTGACTCTGGCTATCTTCCCATCACAGAGTAATAGCCATTTCCACAGTAGCTTCTCTATTTTTTTAAACACAAATTTAGTATTTTACAGCTCTGTAAGTTTAACACAGGTCTCACCAGGCTAAAACCAATGTTTTCAGGTCTATTATCTTTCTGCAGACTCTAAAGGAGAATGTCTGTTTGTTTGTTCATGTTCTTTCAGAGGGACCGTATCTGCACATGAATTTCATGCACCTGGCCTCTAGTATCATAATCACTATGCACAGGGACAGATAGCTACTAGACATTGTGGTGATCATTTCATAAGATATAGAAATGTTAAGTCACTATGTTGTATACCTGAAACTAATATTATATATCAACTATAAATAAATAAACTGTGTTCACAACTATTTGGCCTGGAACACAGGCTACACTCAAAGTATTACTCCTTGAAAGCATGTCCAGCATATGCAGGGGATGATATTGCTGCCATAAAGAACAATTGAAGGCAAACAGCCTTATATTTATTTAGACTTATAAATTCTTTAAAAATAACTGATGGATTTTGCTCTTGGGGGCTACATAGCCCAATCCAATATATTCTGTAAACTGATTTGGACAACGAGCTGTAGAGTCGGTATCTTTTCTTAGATTTACTAATGGCTTTATTTTTCTTTTGTAATAGAATCATAAACTTGGGCAAGATATCCTGTGTTTATGATGCTCTACAAAGGACAAACTCTTGTAAAGTAAAGGTTCTTTACCTGAAACAATGCTACGAATTGTTTTTGAATCCATGTGGCAACCATAATGTTCAGTACCTGCCTCTGCCCACTAATCTGACTCAGTTTGGGTGGGGCCAAATCGGATGGTGCCTTCACTGCCAGATGGCGTCTCTACCACACCGAGATGTGTGGCTCAAGATACACTAAGTCTTAGGTAATCAGGAATGTAAATCTATTCATTCCCTCAGTAAATATTTATTGAGCATTTGCAGGATGCGACATTGTGCTAGACAGGTATGGAAACGTTATTTGCTATGTCTTCTATACCAAGTGCAATGTGCTATTTCTTCTCAAGGTAATTTGCTATTTCATCTACACTATTTCTTCTGCCACCTATGCCAGGTGATAAAACAAGATGTAAAATTGAGATGTGGACAGTGAGCCTGCAAAGCTTTCCTGCCTCTTCACTCTTCTAGTGAGTCTTGGTGTCTCCCCGACACCTCCTGACGCACACCACCACCCTAGGTACCGTTCCAGTCTTTCCCAGCCCTGTTAACCTCTGGCTACCTCCTTTTACCTCCACCCCACACACGTATGCTCTTTCCACAGGCAGGGGCTCTTTTATTTTATTCTAAAAATATTTTTTTTATTTCAGAGAGGAAGGGAGAGGGAGTTAGAAACATCAATGAGGAAAGAGAATCATGGATCTGCTGCCTCCTACACTCCCCCTACTCAGGATTGAGTCCACAATCCTGCCATGTGCCCTTGACTAGAACCAAACCCAGGACCCCTCAGTCCACAGGGCTATGCTCTATCCACAGAGCCAAACCAGCTAGGGCAAGAGACTCTTTTATATATAGCCTTAAGTAATATCATTTCCCCTTTTACATGTGAATCAAGCCTCCTTAATTCCCATTCAGAAATCTGATGCTTAGGAACAGCTATTTCTGGTGTATGTAGACAGGCATCACCATTGGTAGGATGAAGCTGCTGTTGACAGTGCTTCAGAACATAGAGGCACAGAACATGATGTGATTTTGATAGGCTCAGGCTGCCTCAACCTCTGTGAGACTAAACCCTTCACTTATGAAATAAATACACATACATGCGCACACACAAAACCACCTGAATCCCCCCCAACAAGAGACTGGTAAGTGAAAATATGGAATATACATACTTAGGGATTCTATGCTAAAATGAATTTGCTTGAATTCATGTCATTGAAGAGTAAAAAGCATCTACTGGCTAGTTTGGCTCAGTAGATGGAGCATCAGCCTGCAGACTGAAGGGTCATGGGTTCGGTTCCAGTAGAGGGCACATACCTCGGTTGCAGGCTCCATCCCTGGCCCTGATCAGGGCATGTGTAGGAGGCAACCAATCCATGTGTCTCTCACTTCAATATTTCTCTCTGTATGTTTCTCCCCCTCCCTTTTACTGTCTCTAAAAACCAATGGAAAAATATCCTCGGGTGAGGGTTAACAAAAATAAAAGAAAAGCAAGTCAGGACATATAGGCCAATGGAACAAAACAGGGAACACGGAAATCAACCCAAGCCATTAATATTTGACAAAGGAGGCAAGAGCATACAATGGAGTCAAGACAGTCTCTTCTATAAGTGGTGTTGGGAAATCTGGACAGATACATGCAAAGAAATGAAACTAGACCACCAACTTACACCATACCCAAAAATAAACTCAAAATGGATAAAGGACTTAAACATAAGATAGGAAACCATAAAAATCTTAGAAGAATCCATAGGCAGCAAAACATAAGACATGCCATAGCAATATCTTTACCGATACAGCTCCTAGTACAATGGAAACTAAGGAGAAAATAAACAAATGGGACTACATCAAAATAAAAAGCTTCTGCTCAGCAAAAGAAACCATCAACATGACAACCAGAAAGCCCACTGCATAGGAGAACTATTTGCCAATGTTACATCTGATAGGAGTTTAATCTCCAACATTTACAGTGAACTTGTACAACTTAACAAAAGGAAGGTAAGCAATCCAATCAATAAATGGGCAATGAACCTAAATAGAAACTTTTCGAAAGAAGACATACAGAAGGCCAAGAGACACATGAAAATGTGCTCAAAGTCACTAATCATCTGAGAGATGAAAATTAAAACAACGAGGTACCATTTCACACATTTTGAGTGTGCGCATATATGTGTATTTATCACTGTCAACAGCAGCTTTATCCTACCAATGGTGATGCCTGTCTACATACACCAATGGCTATCATTAACATATCAACAAACGACAAGTGCTGGCGAGGATGCGGAGAAAAAGGAACCCTCGTGCACTGCTGGTGGGAATGCAGACTGGTGCAGCCACGGTGGAGCACAGGATGGAGTTTCCTCAAAAAACTAAAAATGGAGCTCCCATTTGACCCAGTGATCCACTTCTAGGAAAATATCCCAAGAAACTAGAAACACCAATCAGAACGGATATATGCACCCCTATGTTCATAGCAGCACAATTCACCATAGCTAAGATTTGGAAACAGCCTAATTGCCCGTCAGCAGATGAGTGGATTAAAAACTGTAGTACATCTACACCATGGAATACTACGCTGCTGTAAAAAAGAAGGAATTCTTACCATTTGCAGCAGCATGGATGGAACTGGAGAGCATCATGCTAAGTGAAATAAGCCAGGCAATGAAAGACAAGTCTCACATGATCTCACTCATTTGTGGAATATAATGAACAACATAAACTGATGAACAAAAAACAGATCCAGAGACAGAGAAGCATCGATCAGACCGTCAAACCTCAGAGGGGAGGCAGGGGAGGGTGGGGATAAGGGGGAGAGATCAACTAAAGGACCTGTACGCATGCAAATAAGCCCAACCAATGGACACAGACACCAGAGGGTGGGACATGAATGGGGGTTGGGGAGTAAATGGGGGATTAAGGACACATATGTACTACCTTCATCAATAAAGAATTTAAAAAAAAAAAAGAACAAGGTGCCCCCAGTCCCGCGATGGGAAAATGGTAGTCCATGTCTCGGCAGAAAAGCAAGTGCTTAAGTTGGAGTCAGCTGCCTCAAGGGTCTCCCAATAGGCACTTCTCACCGAAAAGGGTTGGCAGGACTTGGTAGCCAAATGTCAGCAACCTGAGTGAGATGGTTTCATCTGTGGCTTACAGAAAGGTTGTCAAGAGAGAGATCGATTTCATCTAGAGTGCCAGCTGGAGGGAGATGAGGCGGGAAACGCAGAGGCTGCTCTTGCTGTCTGTAACTGTGTGTCCCAGGGCAACCCCAGAAATCCCTTAAGCTTTTTTTTTTAATACATTGTATTGATTATTTTACAGAGAGGAAGGGAGAGGGAGAGAGACCTAGAAACATCGATGGGAGAGAAACATCAATCAGCTGCCTCCAGTATGCCCCTGACTGGGGATGTGCCCGCAACTGAGGTCCATGCCCTTGACTGGAATTGAACCTGGGACCCTTCAGTCTGCAGGACGACGTTCTATCTGCTGAGCCACACCGGTTTGGGCAATTCCCTAAGTTTTGAAGCTACTTCAGCAGGAAACTGAATCAGACTCCACAGAGTTATGCTTTAGAAAGTCAGTAGTAGGCCTGAAAGTCATAAATAAGGCCCCCTACAGAAATTATTCAAATTCTTTATCATTGGTAACAGTTGTGCAAGTATAATGAGTCTAACTGATTACAGGAGTGGTTTTTCCCAGACGATGTAATAACTGCTAGTGTTAGTTTGTCATTTGACATAGGCACTAGCAGTGGTCAGTAAACCGCGGCTCAGGAGCCACATGCTGCTCTTTGGCCCCTTGAGTGCGGCTCTTCCACAAAAGCCCATGGCCTGGGTGAGTCTGTGTTGAAGAAGTGGCATTAGAAGAAGTTTAAGTTTAAAAAATGTGGCTCTCCAAAGAAATTTCAATCATTTACTGTTGATATTTGGCTCTCTTAATTGGTGAGTTTGCTGACCACTGCACTAGCGGGAACGATTTTAAATTGTAAAGCATTCGATTTGTATTAGCTGTGAGAGATGTCTTTAATTACTAGTATGTAAACAGGATGGGTACTTCCTGTAGACCTGGATTACCCTCTCTGTCACTAAAAGAGACGGCTTTGGTTACTGCTCAAAGGCTCCGATTTTGAGGCCGCTCTCAAGAAAATTCACAAAGGCCAGTTAGTTATTGGTTCTTGGTTCCCCCAACCCAAGATAAGGAAAAGAAGACAGAAAAGAAAAGAAATCTTGCTACTGACCGCTCCTCAGCCAATTGAGAACAGGCTGACATCCCCGCAAACTATTACATAAGCCTGTCTTCCTTGTTCTTCCCTCCTCAACTTAACGTTTGACCAACCTGGAGATCCACGGGCCAATTGAAGTAACATGTCAGTGAGCGTCTGGGAGCCTTGGAGGTGTGCTGTTCAGATCACCCTTCAAGAAAGAACTTGCCGCTCAGTGCCACAGAACCCAATCAGCCAACAGCCTCCAGCTTTAACACCTTCAGGATCTGCCTCAGCTTGGAAGCTTAGGCCACGCTTCTCCTAGGCAGCCCCCGCCAATGACTCAGCATGGCGGAAGTGCAGGGACTGGCCATGTCTGCCCACAGGAACACGCCTCTCACAGCAACCTTTCTCCAAAGTTTATGGTTGGGTTGATAAGACTTTTGCCAGATCTGCATCTCAATCTGCAGGCTTTCCCTGCCCAATGCTGTGTTACCCCCTTTTATCTTTTACTAGAGATCCAGTGCATGGAATTTGTGCACCGGTAGGGTCCCTAGGCCTGGCTGGTGATCTGGGCCGATATCGGGGGCCTTCTGGCTGCCAGCCAGGGCCTTTCTTGGGTCCATGCCACCCCTGGTGGTCAGCACACGTCATAGCAAGGGAGCAAACTCCTGAGGGGACACTTTTTATATAGAGAGATAAGCTTTACTTCCAACCGACCTATCATACTCCTAATTCTATCTCCATGTTGACTCTGCAGAGGACCCATTGAGACAATACAATCTTACTTTTGGTTAGTGCCATCCCCGAACAAAGGCTAACACTATTTCTTGAGGAGTTGTTAGACAAAAAAGAACTGGGAGGAAAAAGGTTCATAAAAAGCTTCCACTACTGAGTTTAAGCAATAACTGACCCAACATGGTGGGGGTCTGAGTCTAGTGGGACCCAAATGAGGAGACTCTGTGATCCTAGCTGGATGTGGAGAGCCTGGCTGGGCAGCACTATCTGGCTTCTATGCTGTGCTGGGTTCCCTGAGTTCAAACGAATGCCCTATTTGGAAAAGATTCAAAGCTTGGTCATTGGAATGAGAATGTTATGGAAGAGCCAAGTGAATTAAACCCTGGGACTTCTGCAAAGTCCTAAGTCGTCCCAGATGGACAAATGGGATTATTCCTCCAAATATAATGCCAGCCCTAGCCAGTTTAGCTCAGTGGATAGAGTGTCGACCTGTGGACCCAAAGGGTCCTGGGTTCACTCCCCAGGTTCAATACCAGTCAAGGACACATACTTCAGTTGTAGGCTTCTCCCTGTCCTGGACCCTGGTCAGGGCGCATGCAGGAGGCAACCAATCAATGTGTTTCTCTCACATCGACATTTCTCTCTGTCTTTCCCTCTCTTTTCCATTCTCCCTAAGAATCAGTGGAAAATGCCCCCAGGTGAGGATTTTTTTAAAAAGGATTAACTTCAGAAGTTTGGTCAGAGTAAGTAGAAGGACAAAGTTATCATTTCCTGAAGAACATTGTAGGAGGAGCCAGTTTAGAAGGAAGACCAGAAACTCCATTTGGAACATGTTAAGTGTAAGATTCCAATTACACCCAAGTCAGCATGGTGAAGAGGCAGTTGTATCATCAGAAAATTCTCAGGATCTGCTCTTGACTCAAACCAACCCAACAGGCAGTCTATCCCAGTAATTGCTAAGTTTCAATTCAAAGGATGCCAAACCCTTGCCAGAAATAAACTATTCTGGTGACACCTCTTTCCACCAGAAAATCCTCCCCAGTTTTCTTCCTCAAATGTTCCATATTTCAGTAAGTTATAACACCATTTATTCGGAAACCCTCGAAATCACTATCCTCTCCCTACATATCTCACCCCGCCACATACATATCCAATCAACCACTGACTTCTATTTATTCTTCCTCCTCTGTGGGTCCTAAGTCCACCAGGTATTTTCATCACTATTGCTATCCCTCTGGTCCAACTATGATCATTCTTGACTTGGACTATTGTATTAGCCTCCCACCTGGTCTCTCCTACGTTCTCTTACTTCCCTCCCATCCATTCTCAATTGCACTAAGAGAAGGAAAGTTCACACCCAAATTAGTACAGAGGTACCCAGAATTCCCACCTCCCCTTCCCACCAGCCATTGGGCTCAAAATCTAGGGGGTATGAGGGTTAGAAACTCACACATAGTTGTGTAGGAATTCAATAAGATCAGGAGTGATGTTACATAGTGGCAAATAATGATAATTGACACACTTCTTTTGAATTGGATAATGACAAAGGTGATCATTGAATTGGGGGGGGGGGTAAATAATAAATTGGAATGAGAATACTGGAAAAAGGAATAAAATATGTTATTTGTTTTAAAGTTCTTTGAGCCGAAACCGGTTTGGCTCAGTTGATAGAGCGTCAGCTTGCGGAACTTAAAGGACCCAGGTTCGATTTAGGTCAAGGGCATGTACCTTGGTTGCAGGCACATCCCCAGTAGGGGGTATGAAGGAGGCAGATGTTCGATGTTTCTCTCTCATCAATGTTTCTAACGCTCTTTCTCCCTGCCTCTCTGTAAAAAAATCAATAAATTAAAAAATAAAGTTCTTTGATGTAAAGTTGAGTTTGATCACAGAAATTGATGTTATATTTCTTTGAACATCTGCAGCCTAGTAGGTGATATCCACCTGGCTCAATGGACCATTACACTTCCATCTGTACATACTCTGCCCTCTGCATGAATGCGTCCCCTACCCCCCCCCCAAAAAGATGGCTATTTATCCTTCTGATCTCAGCTTCAGTGATTTTCGCAAAGAACACCTCCTTGACCCCAGATTAGATCCGTTCCCCTTTATACCTGCTCTTAACATTTTTCTGCATGTCCTTAAAACACTTACCACAAGTGCAATTATACAATTACTCGTTTAAGTCACATTTTAATGATTATCTCCTCTGGAATGTAAGCAGAGGAGCAAGGACTGTATCTGTCTTGCTCACGGCAAATGAACAAAATGTACCCTATATCTCAAGGGCATAGCCTGGGGTCTAGTATTTAGTACATGCTCAATAGCTATGTTGACTGAAGAAATGACTATGGATATTTTGCAATAGTCATCTGGGATTTTTCCTTCCTTTCTCACACCCACCTTCAGTCAGATAGCCAGCTCTGTGCCTCGGGGAGGTATGTGGTGGGGTAGAAATGTTGAAAAAGGTTGCACAGGTTTCTGGTTTTTGTTTTCTAAAAGCCTCCGTTGTTTGGAGAAAACGATCCATAGTTCTATATAGAGTTTTTTGAAGAAACATGTAGGGAAAAGGATTGCCCTCAACCTAGAAAAAAATGTCCCCAGACTGGCAGAGGTGAGTTGTTGATGGGCCCCTGGAGCAGAGAGAGACCTTGGTCCCACTTCTCAGCAGTGCCCTCAGGGAGGGAGCAAGACCAGAAAGAAGAATGGGTGCCATGTGGTCAGGGCTTTCGTATTTCTCAGTGTATTCCACTCACAGATGACCAAATGTACATCTGCTCGTGTGTGTGAGAGAGAGTGCGCGTGTGCTTGCATATAGAACACATACACACACATATAGAACCTTGACCCTAGGTAAGATCCCAGAGATGGATAACAGCCTTCAGAAAAAGGAAATAAAGAAATGACTGAAGTGACAGTTTAAAACATGTTCTTGCATCCATGGGTTTGTGGAATGAGATTTGTTAAAGCTACATGCTTGTATTTATATACAAAGATGTATTTTTATGTAGCTTAGCTTTCATATGCAGTTTATTCTAGCCTAATAGCTTATACTGGACCCCCTGTATGGTGTTCACAAAATCTTTTATAATTTGCAATCACATTTGTTCCTTGTAATAACCCTGTGAGGTAGAGAGAATATGTATTACTCCCACCACCATCCCATTTTTCAGGTGAAAACCCTAATTCAAAGAGGTCAAATGAATGAAAAGAAGCCACAGAGTTGAACTTCTGACCCCTCATTGCATAAGATTCTTTGTGTAATCCCATGCTATCTCTATTAATCAACATGTTGATTTATAAGACTAGAGGTTCAGTGCATGAAATTCGTGCACGTTTGGGGGGGTATATGGGGGTTCCCTCAGCCTGGCCTGCACTCTCTGCAATCCAGGACATATCTCTCGCAATCAGGGACCACTGGCTCCTAACTACTCACCTGCCTGCCTGCCTGCCTGATCACCCTTAACTTCCTCTGCCTGCCAGCCTGATTGCCCCCTAACCACCTCTACCTGCAAACCTGATCTCCCCCTAACCACCTCTGCCTGCAGACCTGATGGCTCCCTAACCACCTGTGCCTTTCAGCCTGAACACCCCCTAAATGCCCTTGCCTACTGGCCTGATTGCCCCCTAACTGCTCCTCTGCCAGCCTGATCACCCCCTAACTGCTCCCCCCTGCCAGCTTGATCATCCCTAACTGCCTCTGCCTCAGCCCCTGCCACTGTGGCTTTGTCCAGAAGATGTCCGGTCTAATTAGCATATTACCCTTTTATTAGTATAGATTCCATTTTCTGACAACATTAAACCATTATGAGTTTTCTGTATTTTGGTTCACTTTTTTCCCTGCAAAGTTAATTAGCATTTTTCCAAATCCAGTTTCCATTTTCAAATGTGCTTTATAGGACGAATGCTGTATTATTTGTTAATTGCTGCGTAATTGTTGAATTTTCTTGTCTGTTGGTACAACGAAAATCTTTCTTCCTTTTGGATGAGACACATTCTGCTCAAATGACCTGCTGCTGGTTGTGATTCTGGTAGCGATGCAGCTGGAGAGAGGGGAGGCCGCTGGAGTGAAATCGCCATGTTTGAGATCTTCAAAGCGCGGCCTGCAATTACTTCCCTCCATCTTAAATTTTATGGCCCAGCAGGACTATTCAGATTGTACACTGTGGTCCTCAGGGGTTTTTAATGTTCTCCAAATTCGGAGACTTGTTTCATAATCATGACTACACAAGAATTCTCAGTGGCTTAGCAGACTTATTTACATGGTTACAAAGAAAGCTCACTTCCATGAAATACTCATGAAATAGAAAAGGTTCCCTTTGGTATTCAGCTATGTTAATGCCACTGGGATGACGGTCCTATATTAGTGCCTCACCTGAACAATGTGTATGGCGATAACAGCATTCCAAAGGCATTTGCCAAAAGTAAAAATCTGACAGACCCTTCATTTCTTTCTAACATAGTCACATAGAGGGACCTAATGGTTGGGGGGGAAGGGGGCGGCGCAGGGGACAAAGTACTAAACAGAAATGATTTTGTAAATACGAACATTTAGCAGGGACTGCTTGAACAATATGATAAAAACACTATGACACAAGGCCTGCTTTGTCTACTTCTCCAGTTTTATCCCTAAAGCAAGCATATGGTTCACAATGACAACCAGTCTCCCTTGAGAACATAACTATACAGACAGAAGCATGATGGTGCAGAGCAAAGAATTCTGGGCCAGTTTTGTTGCTGGCTTGTCAGCAAATCATTTGCCTCTTTATGTGTAAGAGTCTTATTTGTGACATGAAGATCCCTCCACCTGCTATAAATGGATGCTGGGAGGATTGCTTATACAATCCCTTGAGCTTTGTGGAAAGGCGAGATGTGTAGGCAATGGCTGAAGTGTCTTCACTGGGCACTAATATACCGCTGTCCTAGCCGGTTGCCTGCTCATTGACACTTTCATTCTCTTATTTAAGAAAGTTAAGCCACCAAACATGAATTTCTTTAACTAGCAATAGCTTTCGAATAGGAAATAAGAAATATAAGCATTATTTATCACTATTTTAGAAGATCATCAATTAATCCATCAAGTTAATAACCAAGAGTAAAAGCGCCATCTAGAAACTTGCTTCTCCCTATTCAGCCCTAGATGAGAGGTGGATATTATCCATGGACAGACTCATGGACACCAAATTCTTTTTGTCATACAAACAATTCAGTGCATAAGATCCCATGTTACCATGTAAAATCGGGATGCAAAACTGTAAACATAAAATTTCAAGCAAATATTATGTCCTGAAAAGTATCAATTTTTAAAATTAGACAAGCTATATCTGATCATTATATTGTTCTTATTAAATATATTTTTTGAATAATGTTTTAATTTTCAGGGTTTAAAAAAACTGGACCAAGGCAATAATATAAAAAGTTAAGACGTTTTAGCCAGCACACTTAAAACATTTATAGGATCTATCAGTTTTATCTCTCAGGTAATTATTAGCATATAATAGCTGGTCTTATACCCCTCATAAACTTTTGAATTAAGCTTCTACACGCTCTCCTGATTCATAAATTTGCTCTCACAGACACCACTGGTATCAGTTAAAGGAAGTCACCTAACAGCTTTATCTTTAGGAAACTCACTACTAGCTGCTCATCTTACTTAGAAGAAACAATTCTCTTTATAAGAGATTGGAAATGCACTAAATGCGTGCAAAGGGAGTGAATAATAAAGAACAATAAGCAAATCAGAACATGGCATCCTTAGTCTACTCTTTGACTGAGAGTTAGTTCTACTGTTTGTGAGTAATAGAATGAAACTTAAAAAAAACTCATGTTAATGCGTATAAAGTCAGATTTTGTCATTCAGAACACAAGATAGTTTAGAAATTAATCAAAACGTGTTTTAAGAAAAAATTTAAAAATCTTGTCTTAATCTGACACCATGCCTGATGAATAGCACTGTCCAGTTAAAAAAAAATGTTTTCTTAGAAGCAAGCACTGGACATTTAGTGAATGCGAGGCCTTAAAAATGGAAAAGGGATATTAAAGTGCCATGTGCATTCTTCTGACAATAACTCATCTCGGCTGGTCAACCTTGACTCGGGGTCAGCCCGGCTGTGATAAATTGAAACTGCAATGCTTTTGAGAGCTACAGTGGTGTTCCCCTTAGTGTGGAGAGTGGCCGTCGGGAGCTCCAGCCCAAGCTGTTCATCAGAACAGAATGGATCACACATGTTGATGCTGCTCAATAAAGGGATGACCACAAGGTACTCTCCTTGATTCTTTTCCAGCCCTGGCCATCCGCATTCCATGAGTAATGAGACCACCATTCCCCTAGCCCTCAAGCAAGTATTGAGCCAGTGGAACACAAATGAGGTGACCGTGTGGTATCAAAAGAGAGCAAATACTCAGTTTTGTTTCCCATGGCCTTCAAACAAGCTCATCACAGGTGACCCTCTCAGGACATAGTATTCAGATAGTGTGTCCATTTTCTAGCGTTTCATAACAAGTTCCCACAAACTTAGTGGCGTAGAGCAACGCACATCTATTATCTCACACTTCCGTAGGTGAGAGTTTGAGCACGATGTACCTAGATTTCCTGCTCAGGGTCTCACCAGGCTGGCAACAAAGGGTTCTTATCTGGGGCTGGAGAACTTAGTCCCATTTTAGCTCGCTGGGCACTGCTCTCAGCTTCTATAGGCCATTCTCTGCCATGTGCTCCCATAGGCAGCTCCCCTGGATATTTACTTCTTCTTGGCCAGCAAGGGATTGTCTCTCTGCCTTCCTCTTTTGTGACTCTAGCCAGAGAAAACGCCTTGCTTCTAACAGGCTCATTGGATTAGATCATCACCAGTTTAAGATCCCTTTCTTACAGTCATTTGTGCCATCTATAGTATATATAAAAGGTTAAGTGACTGACCGTCCATCCACCCGACCGGCCGACCAGTCAGCCAGTACACATGATGCACACTGGCAATTTAAAAATAAACGCTGACTCAAGCATACGTGATATTTGTCTCCAGCTGACACTGGCCTCCCATTGAAATTAATTCGAAGACAGTTTCCTGTGATTCCAGCATTTGTGATGACTGTTAATAAATCACAAGAATAGACTCTAAACAGAGTAGGAATATTGCTACCTGAATCCGTTTTTGGACATGTTGCTTTCTCTTGAGTTTGAAGAGCATGTGATGTTAAAGTTAAAGTTGTATTAGTCAAGCACTCTAAAAGTGTTTTTTGCTCTTAATGTGGTATATAGGAATATATTAAAATAAGTTTAATAAATTCATCAGTCATTGTTTTTATCAATGTTATTTTATATCATGTCTTTGTTGTTATATCATGTATTATTGTTTATTTATTAATAAATTTACATATTATTTTCATATAAAATTTACTAATTTTCTTTTATCTCTGACACTTCTATTATAGAGAAAGGGCAAATAGTAATATTAAAATATTTCTTCTAATTAATTTCCTTTCAATGTACACGAATCCATGCACTGGACCACTAGTATAACTAAACAATCATGGGAATGGTATCTAATCATATGTTAAGGTCCCTCCCAGGCTCAAAGGGAGAAGATTATACAAGGGTATGAATCATTGAGGATCATCTTAGAATTCTGTCTATGAAATATCCTATCAAATAAAAGAGCAATATGCAAATTGGCTACACTCACAAGCCATGCCAACCAGCCAATCAGGAGTGAGTATGCAAATTAACCCAACCAAGATGGCTGTGGCCACAAGCGAGCAGGAGGCTTGGGTTTCCCCGGTAATGGAGGAAGCCAAGCTTTCTGCACACCCTGGCTAGCCTAGGCCTCCACTGAAGGCTACAGAGTTTCAATTATAGAAGATAAATAAATCCCAACAAAAATGGCTGTGGCCACAGAGCAAGCAGGAGGCTTGGCTCTGCTCAAGGCTACAAAGTTTCAATTGTAGAAGATAAATAAATCCCAGATACCAGAGCCTCCACTTGGGTCACTGGGGGGTGTGGCCAGCCTGCAAATCACCATAGGCTCCTTGCCCAGGCTACCCCATATGCCAAGGGAACCCCCACCCTGATCTGGGACACCCTTCAGGGCAAACCAGGCAGCCTCCACCTGTGCACCAAGCCTCTTTCCTATCTTATAAAAGAATAATATGCAAATTGACCATCACTCCAACACAGAAGATGGCTGCCCCCATGTGGAAACAGGATGGCTGCCACAAGATGGCCAGCAGGGGAGGGCAGTTAAAACCGACCAGGCCTGCAAGAGAGGGCAGTTGGGGGTGACCAGGCCTGCAGGGGAGGGCAGATAGGGGCAAAAAGGCTGGCACGGGAGCAGCTAGGCATCAATCAGGCTGGCAGGGGAGTGGTTAGGAGGTGATCAGGCTGGCAGGCAGAAGCAGTTAGGAGCAATCAGGAAGGCAGGCAGGTGGCCAATTGGGAGCCAGCAGTCCTGAATTGTGAGAGGAATGTGCAACTGCCCATTTAGGCCAGTAGGATCAGGCCTAAACGGGCAGTCAGACATCCCTCGAGAGGTCCCAGATTAAAGAGAGTGCAGGCTGGACTGAGGGACACATGCCCCTGTGCATGAATTTCATGCACCAGGCCTCTAATAGTTTATAAAACATTTCCATGTAGTTTAGAATTTCACACTCTCAGAAACCTTATGCCCTTCTTATAAAAAAAAATAATAAGGAAACCAACATAGGAATAGGACAACCAAGATAAGGAACCATCAACTACAGACGCCTACTGTGTTTTGGGACAATAACAGTACTTCTCGTGCAGTATCTCTTTCCATTTTCACAAAACCTTTAAGATAGTATCTTTCCCGTTTTTTAGATGAGTAATTTGCCCAATGTCACAAGGCATGTAAGAAGTATAGCTAATGCCAAAACCGGTTTGGCTTAGTGGATAGAGCATCAGCCTATGAACGGAAAGGTCCGGGGTTCAATTCCGGTCAAAGGCACGTACCTTGGTTGCAGGCACATCCCCAGAAAGGGACGTGCAGAAGGCAACTGATTGATGTCTCTCTCTCATTGATGTTTCTAACTCTCTATCCCTTTTCCTTCCTCTCTGTATAAAAAAAAAATAAAATATATTTTTTTAAAAAGTATAGCTAAGACAACAAAATGCTCTGTGTGATGTATGCTTGACAAAAAGAAGACTAGAGTTACTGATATAAGGGAGCCCTTCAGTGTGGCAGGTGAGTCTAAAACAATCAAATGTGTAAGTGTGATTCAAATACAGAAGTGATGCTCAAAGGAGAATATAAGGCCAGCACATTGGACTAACTTTGAAATCACAAAAACATATACCTTGAACTTCACAATTAATTCTATCTTTAAGAATGTATACTATGGATATATTTGTTCATGTTTGAGGAGTATTTACATTTACATCACTGTCTATTAAGCCCAAAAACAATAGCACAGAAAAAATAATATTGAGGAGAAGCCACTAAGAGAACTATAAAGCACAACAAGAACATTTAGACTGTAAATGAACAATGAAGCAGCATAAGTGCCGGGGTTCTTGTTCTGGCATTAAGAAGGGTTCAGCAATCTGGAGAAAGGCTGTGTGTAACTTGAGAATCCAGAGATGAAAGATAATTTTGAAAGGCATTGAGGGTCAGAGGAGCCTAGCTAAAGAAACTAAGTTCTCCTTGTCTCAAGACCCTTTGCTTTTTATTAACACAATTTGTCCTAAGGCAAGGTGGAGCTATACACTTCAAAGGGTAGGGTTTCCGTCTACAGTCCATTGTCAGATTGGGGAATAGCCTATGGCTGTTCAGGTGTTTGGCCAGTAGGAGGCAATAACATGTAGATTAAGGTGCTCTGAGCTGTCTGAGAGCAAGCAATTAATTTAATGCATCCTTTTCAGGTTTGGGGAACTTCCTTTAGCCCTTCCAGCAGGCGATAACATATGTGGCTCAGCCTTTGTTGAGTCCACAAGTTCCATCAACCTTTTGATGAAACTCTTGCAATTATGACATGCTGGAACTGGCTTTCAGCATGTAAGAAGTCTTATGGAACCAAGTCTGGAAATATGGGTAAATCACTTCAATGAAAGAAATTACTACTTTTGGTTCATGCCAGACAGGTAGAGTAGATTTAGTTTACTATCTTGAAACATCTAATTTTCTTGATATCTTTCTGCTTTCAACTAGAACATAGTCAATACTCATTTGTTCTTCTAAAGCAACTATGAATCTTGGTAGCTGAATTGGGTGTGAAGGCTGCCACTGACTTAATAGCAGAACATGGGATGGAAAAGGGATTTGGCTATCAGTCATCCTGCCCCACCTGGGCCTGTCTAGTGCGATAAAACCAAGTTTATTCTCAAAACTTCAACATTAAACGCTTCCAGGATTTGCACACAGAACTTCTCCAGAGAGCAGTCGCTTTGAGCTCCTCTCTTCGGAGACTCTCTGGTGGGATTTAGCATCACAGGGGAGAGCCAAACAGGAGAGAAACGGAAACAGTAGTAAAAGAAGCAGGCCCAGAGGTCAGACAGGCTGCTTTCCTTTCTCCAATTGTGAGAAGAAACAAGCCCCATCTCTTCTGTCAGAGAGCGGTTTAGACAGCCGCCATGTTGGCTGCAGGGCTTGCAGCTGCCCTGGGGCCGCCATCTTGAAACGGCGAAGGCCAGCCCCTCCCTTTGAGTCAGCCAATCACAAAGACTGTGCGCCTGCGCTCCAATCAGGAGCGAGGGACAAGTCACGTGGGCCAGGGAGTATAAATTCTGAGCAGACCGCCTGCTCGGAGTGCACGCGCTTCCAGACCATGTAGGTGCGCGCACCCTCCTGCATCAAAGTGAAGATGTTCGCCTGCTGCCTGCCTCCCGAGTGTGTTCTGTGTTCTGCAAGGACCCCACAATTTGCCGGCTCACCCCATTTCCTACACTATCTGTTCTGTCCTTAAAGGTATCATTGCCTCTTTCAGAGCCGAGAAATTGTGGGATTTAAGTGTAGGTGCATTATGCCCTATGTACCCAGGCAGCCACCAGAGAGTGTCATGCCTTTGCACTGCTCATAACCCTGCCTTTCTTTTCTGCATCAGAACTGCTCACCACGTGGACCTCACAGACCATCGGTAGTTCTTGGCTTTATTAGGTGGGCAGTCTACTCCAGAGCACACTCCACCAGCATTTCCCTGAAAACGTCTTTCTTTTTTTATTTGAAAATTTAAAATTACCCTCTAGGGGCTATGGCAACAGGTCTCAGTTTGCCCCTGAAAGTGTACACATCCTTTTCACTCACACTGCTTCTTAAAAACTTGCTTTCTGAAAAGCGTCCTTTATTTTTGTCCTTTCCTCTCCCTCACACCCCTGGAGGTGGGAGGGGGTGGAAACTTAGGGAATTTACATCTGAAAGAAAACCTTGAACTTGCAGTCCAGCTCTAAGATGAAATTATGTTGCTGCAGAAAGTGCCACTCCACTGGATCTGAGAGGCATGACATATAATGGGACCTGCAACGTTTTGTTGAAATGAATGAACTCGATGTATTGTAGCCTCGCAGTTCACAGGACAGTGGTAGCTTTATGGAATTCCATGTTTAATCAATCCATCGGGGACAAAGAAATCTTTTCAGTTTGGTCACTGACTGCTTATTTCATGGGTTTAAGTTTGGAAAATCCAAATGAACCCTAAATATTTGCACTCACATTGCTTGGGCAAAATTAGGCAAAAGAGCCATAGAAAGCTGTAAAGATTTCAAAGTGGAGGTGATCTGTGCCAAATGTCGCATATTTTTAAATCCCAGAGGACAAAGGGTGCATGCATCTGTCACAGCTAGGAACCCAGAGGGAGAAAACTCAACATCCAAATCAGAACAATCACCTCTATGCTTCAGAGGAGGGTAGTTGGGCTATGCGAGAATAAATAGCATTGTGAGTACTGCTTAAGTTTCTTTCAATCATTTGCTACTAAAATGTCCACGGCTTATTATGAGCTCTTTGAATTTGAGAAATATTTTGAAAGTCAAGTCTTAAGACTCTACTCACCCCTGCTGACCCTTGTTTCTCAGATTGTAAATTGCAGAGATTATGAAAGCTACATATAGGAGTAATTCTTTTTTAAAGTATATTTTCATTGATTTCAGAAAGGAAGGGAGAGGGGGGGAGAGAGAAAAACACCAATGATGAGAGAGAATCATGGATCGGCTGCCTCCTGCACATCCCACACTGGGGATCCAGCCCGCAACCCAGGCATGTGCCCTTGACTGGAATCAAACCCAAGACTCTTCAGTCCACAGGCTGACGCTCTACCCACTGAGCCAAACCAGCTAGGGCAGGAGTAATTCTTATTGCAGGGCAAGTCATCAAAGTAAAATGCGGGTCAACTATAGGCCTTAATTTGGGTTCCCCCAAAAGCAGACCGCGAGACTGGAATATGAGTAGTTTATTTGGACGGTGGATGAAACACCCAGTAGCTGAGTGGAGAAGTAGAAGAAGGAAGAGAAAAGAAACAAAGCCACCTATTTGCATGGTGGGAGATTTGCACTCATGTCCACTGGGAGCCTATGGAGCACACACACTTCCGAGTTATTCTACCCAAGAGGCCAGAAGCTCCAGTATTTAGACACCAGTTCCTGTCATTTATCGGCTGAGCAATACTCCCCAGGGAGCATTCATTTCTCGGCACTTCTGGGCTGCTGCCTGGATGGTAAAGCAGGCTCTGAGGCCAGAGGAAACCTTCAGGCCCCTGTGGGTGTGCTGGGAAGAGGCAGGAGCAAAGAAGGGCTCTAGGCAGAGCACCACTAGAAAGTGCTGGCCTCTCTGATTGTCGCTGCAGTTTTCCCCTGACGGAGTGACTACAATTGCGTTTGGAAATCCTTCCCCGGGGCATTGCTGACCTCTTGTTCCCAGCCCTTTGCGCAGTGCTGTCACATGGTAGCTCCTGAAACACCTTGGTTGAATGAACCAACAAGTGATTTACCGTGTTTTCCGGCATATAAGACGACTGGGCGTATAAGATGACCCCCACCTTTTCCAGTTAAAATAGAGAGTTTGGGATATACCGCCCTATAAGATGACACCCGGTGTATAAGACGACCCCAACTTTTGAGAAGATTTTCCTGGGTTAAAAAGTCGTCTTATACACCAGAAAATAAGGTACTCCATCCATGCTTATTATTGCTGTCATTTAAAGAAAGCAAAAGCTCATCGCACAATTTTGAAACTGTTTTCAAATGTGTTCACCCCACCCCCACAAGAGAGCATCTAAAACCACCATGCAGATTGGCGGAATGGCCGAGGGTGGGAGCAATGGCAATACGCACACTGTCAGTGAATGTGTGCAGAGGAGCAAGCTTCCCAGAGACCAATTTGTCAATATTTATCAATATTTCAAAGGTTCCTATTTTGTGACAACAACTACACCAGTAGGAATTTTGCCTTACAGGCATACTTGTGGAAGGGTACAGCAATATGCATGTAAGATGTCCACTGCAGCTGTCTTTGTAACAGTGAATCCCTGGATAGTAAGTTAGCTCTCCACCAACATCATAAAGGCTGAACAAAGCATAGTAACTCTGCACAATGAAGGCATTAAAAAGAATGAGGAACATCCTTATAGGATGACAGAGAAGTCCAAGACATATTAAGAGAAAATAGCAGTTCTAAAACAGCATGTTCACTGTGACCCCACATGTGTCAAACGATGAGGAGGTATGCTCGTTTAAGCAGATAAAATGCCTAGAAATCAAACACCCCTGTTTCCAAATCTATGCAACATCGTAGAGTGGTTTAATTTGATCTGGCCCTTACCCTGCAACTAAATGCATTGGCTCCTTTGGCAACTAGATGTCACGTATATTTCATCCTTACCAAAAGTTCCACAAAGTGGGTGGTAACACCCCAGATAGCAGTCACTGTCCAAACCCTGCTGGGGCTGACTGGCAGACCCTGAGCGGCGGATCAATGGATTGCTCCGACACATGTTTCTGTGAAAGAGAGGCTAAGGGATTGCTTGGCTGTAGACACCAAAACAGCCCCATTCATCTGCCTCCTTAGGCTTTTATTGTCACAACAGCCTGAACTCAAACTAACCTCTAGACACAGTCAGCAGGGCGAGCATCCTTGAGAGAGCACACGCTTCTGCAAGGTCAGGTCTTAAAGACTAAACAGAGATTCCAGCAAAACACCCCGGGAATAGGACTTGTTTGGAACAGTCAAGGCAGGCGCTGCAGCCTTCGACAAGGTCCCTTCAGAGGCCCCGACCTTTTGGAGAGTCCTCCTTACAGACATTCAAGTCCTGTGCTTCCCTACACAAGCCCTATTCATATCCCATGACCCACCCCAGATGCCTCCTCCATGCCCTTCTTCTTGCATACCCACTCTAGGGACAAGAAGTGGGGCTGGAAGGGCAGAAAATGCCCAGGCAGTGAGCGGCAGGAGTTAGTACACAAAGACTCCAGCTTCCGAGGATCTGGGGCAGGACATTTTCAAGGTGTGTCCCATGGTCTCTCAAAAGCTCTCTGGCAGGATGGGATGGGTCCTTGCGGGCAGCAGTGACCTGCTCATCACGCATCCTGGGTTGGTTTCTCTCTCCTTGCCCTATCCCACCTTCCCCACTCCTTCCCTGGGCTTCCTGATAAACGCTCCCAAATGAAATAGTTGCATCTAAATCTTCATCTGAGGGCCTGTTATCAAATGTTTACCTTGGGGTCTGCTTAGGCTACCTCACCATTGAATAGGCCAAGAAGCCGGGTCTTAAAGGTTTAGGCGAGGCACGTGAGGCCGTATGGCTACTAGATTGAACTATAGGAAAATGCCATTCCTAAAATGGTCAAATGCAGCCATTTCACGTGGTTTAACCTAATAATACAGAGCAGAAGTTTGAATGCAGATTGAGAACAAAGCTTGTTCTTTTCAAAGTGATCCTAAGCTTAGTCCACCTCCTGCCACACCTATTAGGATCACTTTGAAAACACATTTTGTACACAGGCTCGGGCTTTGGATTGAGTCAGACTTGGGTTCAAACCCTGCTTCTTCTTCTTGTGCAGTGTTGAGCAAGTTACCTAATTCTGAGGAGCCCCCATTTCATCACATATACAAAGTATTCACCTCATACATTTCTTGTAAAAGTCATCTGAGATACAATGCAGCTGGAGCCTGGCACATTGTAAGCCCTGCCTACATGGGTTCTTGCTCAAGATGGGAAAATCAACTCAACTCAATTTCACTCAAACAAGCTGGAGCAGAAAAGGGCATGTGCTGGGTCATCGGGCCAAACAAAGAACATGGGTAAGCTGGCCTTGGGGAGCTAAATTCAGGGACTTGGGACACCTTTTTCTACCCACATTCCTGCTTCTTTCTGTTTCATTCTGGGAGACATTCTTCAGGTGTCAGATCCCAAGGCTGTAGCTGACTACTGATGAAAGGGAGCTTTATTCCAGGAAGGTCCCTGAGGCGTCTGGCTTTGACTCATACCCTCCCATGGCCAAGGAAAAATGGTCAGGCCGAGCCATTTACCCACTTACGGGGATGGGCGAGAGGGGCTGTTACCAGCAGAAGTATATTAAAGGCATTCTTAGCAAACACAAATCAAACCTGTTTCTCTCAATTTCAGCAATCATTCTCATAAACACTAATCTTTTTTTTAATTGCAGTAGTCCCCCCCCCCATCTGTGGTTTTGATTTCTGCAATTTCAGTTACCTGTGGTCAACCCATGTCTGAAAATATTAAATGGAAAATTCCAGAAATAAACACTTTGTACGTTTTAAATTGTGCACTGTTCTGAGTAGTGTGAGGAAGTCTCTGGCTGTCCTGCCCAGTCCCACCTGGGATGTGAATATTACCTCTGTCCTGCTTCTGCATGACCCCACCTATCAGTCATTTAGTAGCTGTCTCAGTGATCAGTGAGACCACACTCAAGTTTATATTGTTATATTTGTCTATTTTGTTATTAGTTATTATTGTTAACTTCTTTCTGTGTCTATTTATAAGTATGTGTGTATAGGAAAAGACATAGCATATATAGCGTTTGGTACTATCTTCAATGTCAGGAATCCACTGGGGTTTTCGGAACATATTCCCCAAGGACAGGGGGAGGGGACTACTGTAATAAAGTTTAAGGTTAAGAGAAGTTGTAGGTTTAGAGGAAAATTGAGCATAAAGTATGAAGAGTTCCTATATACTTCCTCCTTTCCCTCCCTCCCCTACCAGTTTTCCCTATTATTAACATCTGGCATTGGTATGGTACATCTATCCTACATAATAAAGAGCTAATATGCTAATTAAACCAAACAGCAGAATAACCTTCCGGACGACCTTCCAGACAAAGCCGGGGCTGCAAGGGCCAAGCCCCTTGCACGAATTACATATACTAGTATATATATAAAAGCCTAAGAGACCAGCCAACCGGCTGGTAGCTATGACGTGCACTGACCACCAAGGGGCAGATGCTCAACACAGGAGCAAAAACCACAGGTATGGAAACATGGAACAGACTGGTGAATCTCAGAGTGAAAGGGGGAAGGGGAGGGTAAGAAGAGATTAAACAAAGATCTTATATGCATACCAGAGGCCCTGTGCATGTATTTGTGCACTGGTGGGGTCCCTCAGCCTGACTTGTGGGAATTGACCAGCCTCCAACATCCCCCAAGGGGTCCCAGGCCTAGGGACCCCACCAGTGCATGAATCCGTGCACTAGGCCTCTAGTTCGTTATAATTATCAAACCAATATTGATACCTTATTGCTTACTAAATCACATGATCTGCACTAGGGCTTGCGCTTGGCGCTGTACGTTGTGTGGCGTTGCCAAATGCATCATGTCACGTGTCCACCATGACAGATCACACAGAACAAAGTCACCACCTTGAACCTCTCCTGTGCTCCCTCTATTCATTCTTTCCTTCCACCCTAACCCCAACTACTTCTCTTTTTACTGTCTCTGGTTTTGACTGAAACATTGTTTTGAATAAACACTTGCTGAGGATTTGAAAAATATAAACTTTAGTTTAAACAAACTTTCCAGGGCAGCATGGATACTATTTTACAAACTGGTAAAATTACTTTTTTATAAAATATGTATTTTATTGACTTTTTACAAAGAGGAAGGGAGGGGGATAGAGAGTTAGAAACATTGATGAGAGAGAGACATCCATCAGCTGCCTCCTGCACACCCCTTACTGAGGATGTGCCCACAACCAACGTACATGCCCTTGACCAGAATCGAACCTGGAACCCTTCAATCCACAGGCCAACACTCTATCCACTGAGCCACACCAGTTAGGGCAAAATTACTTTTTTAATATATTTTTTTATTGATTTCAGAGAGAAAGAGAGAGATAAAAACATCAATAGGGAATCATTGATTGGCTACCTCCTGTACATTGGACCGAGCCTGCAACCCAGGCATGTGCCCTTGACCAGAATCAAACCTGGGACCCTTTGGTCCACAGGTCGATACTTTACCCACTGATCCAAAACAGCGAGGGCAAAACTTACTTTTTTTTTTTCAAAATATATTTTATTGATTTTTTACAGAGAGAAAGGGAGAGGGACAGAGAGTCAGAAACATCAATGAGAGAGAGACATCCATCAGCTGCCTCCTGCACGCCCCCCCCCTCCCACTGGGGATGTGCCTGCATCCAAGGTACATGCCCTTGACCGGAATCGAACCTGGGACCTTTCAGTCCTCAGGCCGATACTCTATCCACCAAGCCACACCGGTTAGGGCAGAACTTAATTTTTTTAATAGACAACTTCTATAAAAAGTCCTCTGTGTTCTTACAAACTTGTCTCACCCCAATTTGCCTCTTCTCATCCTCTGCACTTGAATACCCCTGTCCCTGTGTTCTGGCATCTTTTGAACTGGAAAACCCATTGCATTTAGATGAGTTTAGTGCTTGTTAATTGGAAATCAAAGCTGCAGTACTTGGCAGGATGTTAGATGACTGGAGAGGAACTTTGTGTGGATTGGCAGGAGGAGGAGTATTCAGGGGGATAGTACCGTATTTTCCGGCGTATAAGACCACTTTTTAAACCTTCTCAAAAGTCGGGGGTCGTCTTATATGCCCAGTCGTCTTATACGCCGGAAAATACAGCAGTCAGAGCATGTTGCTGGGCACTTGTTTGATTTTTTTTCGGTTTTTCTTCCAATTTTATTTCCGGTCCTGATTGCAGTAGGAACTGACTTCACAGCTGTAACACCACTTGCAGCTTCTTGACATTGCTGGCAATTTGTTTATTTCTTCTCTTCACTGCTTCCTTCTGTCCCCCAACCCCAACCTAATTTCTCTTTGGAAGCATCTTGTTCAAAAACAAACGACAAAATCTATTCTAAGGAAAACCTATAACTAAAAATCTGCACAGCATTCTCCATATTAAAAAGCACTTTAGGGATCGCCTTTATTTCTCTCAACAAATAAACATTTTCCCAAGGCTTAAGCAAAGGTACCGCTGTTACAGTCTATGGAGAGACGGGCAAAGTCTGGTACTATATTAAAACACGGATGCCTTCATGTTCAAAATGTATACAGATAACATATGAAGATTGTATTGGCTGAATAATCTCTTCAAAGATATTTCAGCAACACTTTATTACTTTTTTATTGGTGGTACATTTAACAATAGTAAAACGTTTCACTATGATTCTCATCCTATGGTTCTCTCTGAAAGGGAGGAAGAGATCAATATTTTTAAAAGCCAAAACCGGTTTGGCTCAGTGAATAGAGCGACGGCCTGCAGACTGAAAGGTCCCAGGTTCTATTCTGGTCAAGGGCCTGTATCCTGGTTGTGGGCACATCCCCATTGGGGGGCGTGCAGGAGGCGGCTGATCGATGTCTCTCTCTCATTCATGTTTCTAGCTCTCTGTCCCTCCTCTTCCTCTCTGTAAAAAAAAATATTTTAAAAATAAAATAAAATCCACAGTAAACTGCTGAGTTCAACCAGAATGGATTGGGCTTATACTGTGGCAAATTGCTACGATTCACAAATACAAAGGTATTTGGAGTTTGGGATGCATGATGGTTTCAGGGATCGACATCTCGAAGGCAATTGCTGGCAGTGGGGAGCAGAACTGGGCAGAGAGAGAGGAATTGAACTGCAAGGCAAGTCCCATAGAGTCTCCCCCACCCTGGCATGGAGCTCCAGAGCAAGAATCGTTCATCACAGCAATCCTAGATGGGGCTGAACTGGCTGGGACTCAATACCCCACTCAATCAGTCGCTGATGGTGAGTTACTAAGAGAAAGACGAACCCAGGGCCAGGGGGCTCTCTGTGGCGGAAGCAGACCCTGAAGGGGCTGCACACACTTCCCTTGAAGGGGATTGGATGGCATATCTCCGAGTCTACCCATAGGCCAGTGGGAAGAACATCCCCGGATCTACTTGTCCCACAATGTAAGATAAGCGAGGATAGACGTGTGTGCAGGTTGCTAGGGAAGCATGGAACAGGGACCTAGCCAGGGGGAGGGTTAGGTTCCAGACTAGGGGCTGAAGATTTATGTTTCCAGAGCGCATTTCATTGGAGGTTCCCAAGCACTGACTACAATGCACTTAATGAGAACTACAGCAACCTGAAAAAGAAAGAAATCCTGAAGAAGAGCCCGTCAGAAATGGTGAATACCTTATCCACACTGCATTGCCTGGCTGGCGTGGCTCAGTGGTTGAGCATTGACCTATGAACCAGGAGGTCACAGTTGATTCCCGGTCAGGGCACAGGCCGGGGTTGCAGGCTTGATCCCCAGCAGGGACCGTGCAGGAGGCAGCCGGTCTGTGATTGTCTCTCATCACTGATGTTTCTGTCTGTCGCCCCCTCCCTTCCTTTGTTCCTGTCACAGTTTCTAAAAGACACAAGGCCTTTGCAGGAGCTGTTTCTACTGTCTAGAATTCTCCACCCCCACCCCTCACGCCTCACCCTCACCCCACCCCCAGTGGGCCATGCGGTCTTCTGTGTGACAAAGCCCCTCGAATGACATTCCTCGCCTTTGTAAAAACATTTGTTCTACCATCAAAGATTCCAGTCCTTTCTGTGTCCAGCACAGAGCCACTGGGAGAAGGAACTAAACTCAGGTTTACATAGGTATACAATCCAGTGTTACATACTACATGTTTTATGTTTCAAGTCATTTACAATTCAAATCTTTAAATTTGCAAAATAATGTTCACCTTCAAATACCCAGATGGAAAGCACAATCTATAGAGTAACTGCTTGTAAGTATAAATGCAGAAGTCTCTTATAAAAAATCATCCATTGAGAAATTTTTAAGAAGTGAATCAGGATGCTTCTTCTTGCAATTTTTCCGATGGCAACTTACTCGGATGACAATGACATAAAATGCCACACGCTTGAAATCTGATCCTTCACTTTTAAGTAACTTGTGAGTTAAGTGGCCATTAAAAGAATTTTAAAGTCAAGCATTAGGCTATAAAGTTAGCTTGAGTTCTTATCTTTATACTAGTAGCCCCGCGCATGAATCTATGAGCCAGTATCTCGCCAGTAGCCCCCTGCTGCCCCCCAATAGCTCTCTGCCTGCTGCCCCACCCTCCTGTAGCTCCCTCTGCCCCCCCTATGAAAAAGAAGATTCCAGTCCTTTTTCTCATTTGTCACATTGCTCTGCACAGAATTCATTGTGAGGGAAATAGTCCACAGGAGAGATCACTGGCCCAGGTTTTCCTTCTCATCCAAAAGCGTCACGTTGGGTAGAGAAGCTGCGTGATGCAAATACCCAGAATCCTCTTCCAGTCCTTTTTAGAGTCTCAAGTTCACGGCCATAAAGAATGTCCAGAGACTTCTAGGCCTCCTGGGAAGGAAGCAATAATTTACTTGGAAAACTGTGAGCTGGGTCTCCTCCTTCCATGACACCTGGGTGTTCGCAGCTAATGGCAGGCTGCATGCCTTTCCTGGACCAAAGCCTCGTCCGTGTTTGCTTCCACTTAAGCACACAGCACTTCTGCCTACCCCCAGGGTCATTCCCGCTGCCTGCATTCCCCCTCTGGCCTAGTGTACATTCCTCACAATGCCATCAGCCTCCGTCTGCTCAACCGTATCAGCGTGGGACACTTTTTCAAACTTAAACCAGCTTCCCTCAGAAGCTTCAACATCTTATAGCTTTCCCCCCCCCCCCCCCCCAACCCCCAGGATCCTCCAGCCAGAGTCACTGTCACCCCTTTTTCCTCTTTTCCCTGGGGGGGAAAAAAAAGTGCTTTCTGGCTCCCATCCGCCAGTGACCGTATTTAAGCTAAAAGCAATCTGCAGTTTAACTGGAATTCCAGGATGCAACTGAGGGCCTTATCTTAGGAACTCACACACCAGTTGCCATTCTGCCCTGCCAATGGCCTTTTAAGGCAGCTGCTCTCCTAGAAAAGTCTAGGCTTTATCTCCACTGGGTTCAAGGTGTTATCTTTGGTAGAGAAGGAACGACAGAGACTGTTTATAGAGTAGAAATAAGGAAGCCGCAGCAAGCAGTAGTTGGATTCCTTTGTTCAAAGACCTGGCTGGTTTAGAGCATGACCGTTAGGCTGAGAGAATGGGTTCAAATTCCATCTCCACCCCTGTGACTAACTGGGCCACCTTGGGCAAGTGATTTGTTCCCTCTAATACTGACTTTACTCTATCCGATGAGCACAATAAAAAGCTCCATCACATAGCTGTTTCAAAGATGAAGGGAGATAAATGTTCAAATTACACATTCAAACATTGTAATGTGCAGCGATAACAACATTTATGATTTTAATCATTTTTAAGTGTACAGCGTTAAGTACGTTCCCACTCCTGTACAATCAGTCTCCAGAACTTACTTGTCTCAAAAACGGAAGCGCTACCCCCTGTTCCCTCCCCCTCAACGTTGGCAACCACCCTTCTACTTCTTGTTCCTATGAATCTAATTCCTCTTCGTGCCTCATATTTGTGTGCTCACTCAGCGTTTGTCTTTTGGTAAACTAGTCTTCACTGAGTCTGATGTCCACAAGGTTCGTCCACATTGTAACATGTGGCAGGACCTTCCTTCTCAGGGCTGAATCACGTGCTACTGTGTGCATGCAGCACATTTGATTGACTCACTCATGTGTGGATGGATATTTGGGTTGCTTTCTCCAGCTCTGGGCTACTGTGAATAGTGATGTTAGAAACGTGGGTGTGCAACTATCTTCAACACCTTGGTTTTAATTCTTTTACATATATATCCACAAGAGGTGTGGCTGGATCTTAGGGCAGTTCTGTTTTGAATATTTTGAGGAATGTCCATACTGTTTTCTAAAGTGGCTGCACCAATTGACATTCACATT
Source organism: Lasiurus borealis (assembly GCA_004026805.1). Classification (NCBI taxonomy): domain Eukaryota; kingdom Metazoa; phylum Chordata; class Mammalia; order Chiroptera; family Vespertilionidae; genus Lasiurus; species Lasiurus borealis. The sequence continues at coordinate 29,600 of PVJN01000712.1, forward strand.
AACAGCCTAAAAGTGTACCAATTTCTCTACATCCTCACCAACACTTATTTTGTTTTGGTTTCTGATGCCAGCCATCCCATGAGTGTGAAGTGATATTTTTCTTGTGGTTTTGATTTGCACTTTCCTAATGATCAGTGAAGTTGAGCACCCTTTCATATGCTTTTTGGATGCTTGTCTATCTTCTTTGGAGATATTTCTAGTCAAGTCTTTTGCCCATTTAAAAAGTTTTAAAGTGCTAGAGGCCCGGTGCACAAACTCATGCACAGGTGTGATCCCTATGCCTGGCTGGCAATCAAAGCACGAGTGTCTGGTGTGGAAGGGCAGGTCCCAGCTGACCTCGGGGCCCTGGGAAGCACCTGACCCCTGCACCCCTACGCCTCCCCCTCTGCCTTCGGCCCCATCATCCCTATCAGTGAGTGCAAGTGGCAGCTGCTGCCCTGATTTCCCCTCAGGAGCTGAGGGAGGTGAAGAAACTCACACCCACTTACTACACCAAGTGATCAGGGCTGGATGCATGGCTCTGGCAGCAGGAGCAAGCAGGGCCAGTGCTGGCAGCAGGTGCAAGTGCCTGGTGGGACCACAATGCACAGGAGAAAAGAATTTTCAGTAACCACCAGAAGCTGGCCCTGATGACAGTGACCAGCACCCCGTCTTGGTCTGGTGCCCCTGCTCACCTGCTCCATCCCACTGTGGCTGACGCCCGCCATGTTCTATGCTCTTCTGCCTGCTGCCATTGCCTTCCATATTCCACGCACACGCCCCTACATTGTCAGCGCATGTCATAGCGACTGGTTGTTTGGTTGTTCCACTGTTCAGTCTATTTGCATATTAGGGTTTTCTATATATAGCTCCCCTATGCTGTTTACTACATCTCTGTGGCTAATGTATTTTATAAATGAAAGTTTGTGCTTCTTACTAGTATTTCCCTTCAGCTTTTTCACCCATCTTCCCATCCCCAGATTTGTTCTTTTGTTGTTAAGCTGTAGGAGTTCTTCATATATTTTGGATACTAACCACTTATCAGGCAGATGCCTGGCAAATATTTTCTCCCATTCTGTAGGTCGCCTTTTCACTCTGTTGACTGCGTCCTTTGATGTACGGAAGTTTTTGGTTTTGATATTGTCCAATTTATCTACTATAACTGGTTGCCTGTGTATTTGTGTCATGTCAAAAAAATTGCCCAATCCAATGGCATGAAGCTTTTCCCTGTGTTTTCTTCTCAGCATTTGAAAACTGTAGGTCTTTGATCCATTTTGAGTTATTTTTGTATGGTAGAAGGCAAGGGTCTCACTTCATTTTTTTTGCATGCAGAGATCCAGTTTTCCGAACACCCTTTGTTGAACACATCATCCTCTCCCTATTGAAGGGTCTTGGCACCTTGTGAAGATAATTCTATATTTGTTTTTCTGATATTTGATTCACAGCTGCCTCTCTCTCACTAATTGATAAGCTCCAAGAGGACAAGAATCGTGTTGACTTTGCTGACTCTTATCCCCTCGGTTCTAGTATATAATACAGGCTTAGTCATCTTTAATTTAATGAGCGAATAAATGCTTGAAAACACTTAGCACAGTGCGTGGCACGAAATAAAAATTTTAATAAACAGGGGCTATCATTATCATCACTATTACCAGTCAACCTATTTTACCCTTTACCTGAAATTCACTTTGCTTAATCCTAATAAAAAGAAAAAAAAACTGATTGCCTCAGAGAAACACATGAAAGCCAATATCAGGGTGTGCAATGATTCAGGCTTTGGAATCTGATCGACTTGGTTCAAACATTGGTTCATCTCTAACTGTGTAATCCTTGGCACGTTACTCAACCTTTCTTCAAGTCTCAGTTTCCTCATCTGTAAAATAACAGGGCAATAATAGCTATCTGTTAAAGTTCGGTGGATTAAATGAAACATGTGCAACATCTCTGCATCGTGTCTGACATTTATAATACGCCCTCACTAAGTAGTTCGTCTGTTATCTCTTTTTTTAATATATTTTTGTTGATTTCAGAAAGAAAGGGAGAAGGAGAGAGAAACATCAATGATGAGAGAGAATCATGGATTGGCTGCCTTCTACACGCCCCCTACTGGGGATCAAGCCCACAACCCGGGCATGTGCCCTCAGCTGGAATCAAAGCTGGAACCCTGCAGGCTGACGCTCTACCCACTGAGCCAGACCAGCCAGGGCAATTCTGTTATTTCTTTACAGACCATTAGACTCTCTATGATTTCCCCTTTGTTTGGTTTGCTATTGTCCTTTTAAAGGTTACTTTCTTAGCTATTGTCTCCATTTACAAAACAATTTAAAACAGATAACAAGGGTAAAGAAGCTTGAATGGGAAATATTTGATTAGAATACTTAAGGAAAATACCATTGACGAGTTCCTATCAGACCTGAGAATTACCACAAACAGCCTGTGGAAAAGCTAAGAGTTCTTTTTTCTCTTGATCAAAATGGAAAACATCTTATTAGTGCAGATCCTAACATTATAGATTATCTCTATGGGAATAAAGATTTTTCAGGAAAAGAGTCTCCATTTTTTTTTTTAAAGGTATCATTTCTGAGAATGTCTGGTAAGCCGAAAATATCTCCTTAAGAGTTTTGCAGGCTCATACTTGCCAGAAAAGACCCTCAGGATCTGCTCCCTCCTGACGGTAAATGATTAACCCTACCAGTGTTGATAGGCTTGTATTTCATATTGGTGACTTATTAATCACTTGACCTTTTCCACAGTGCACTTAACACAGTAAATTAGACTCCTTCCTATCGAGCTCTGAGTGACTCACATAACTGTTAGCAACTTAGCCAGAGCCGGGCTCAATATAACTCACCCACTGGCCACAGTGCAGCCGATGGCGCATTTTTACCAGAGAGTGTGACAGTTTCGTGGCAGCCCGAAAAGAAACCACCAGAAAATACAGAAAAGGACATTAAGGAGGAGGTCCCAAATTAATTGGTCATGCTATCTTCGAAATCCCTCATAACTAAGACAGAAGGAAAAAATCCGAATGCTGTGTGAGATTTGATTCTGGTTTATTGACACAAAAGACAGCCAGCAGAACAACTGGCAGTTAGTAGAAATAAATCCAATGCCCTTTTCGTTGCTGTCCCTGCTCTCTGGGATACTTCTTTAGCTCTAATACTGTTGACTCTAAGAAGCAATGGACAGACTGTCCTGCTACAGTAGGAAGGCAGGGGAGGTTGTGGGGGGAGGGGCCTGTAGGAGATCAACCGAAGGACTTGCATGCATGTGTGTAGGCACAGCCTGTGGATACAGGGCAATGGGGGGGGGCAAGGAAAGGGAGACAGATGAGGACATGTATTGGGGGGTGGGGAGGGCAATAGGGAAAAAATAAAATTAAATAAAATTTAAAAAATAAATTAATAATAATAATACTGTTGACTCTCCCATCCTCTGTGAAAATTGTATTTTTTTTCTGTGAGACACTTCCTTCCCAAGAATCCAACCACTTGAACTGTTTCTGTTGGCTCTTTGATCTCTTTCTAATGACTGATTCTCTAATCCAATTCAAGAAACATAGCGTCATTTATTTATTTAACCAACATATACATAGTGCTTACTATGTTCCAGACACTTTCCAGGTTCAGGGGTTGAAGGAGAAAGGCTATAACTAAGACAACTGAAAGAGAATTCCAGGAAGTGATAAGGGCTCTGAGGCCATTCATTTGTTTATGCATCCACTCACCACTCAATAAATGCCTTTTGAATAACTACTCCACACCAGGCACGGTCCAGGCTGCTGGGAATTCTCTTCCACGGACCTGAATTGGGTTTCTCCAGGGTGAGTGGTATGGGAGAAGTAGTTGGAGCCCCGTGTGGAAAATGGGCAACATGTAAGCACAGGTTGAAGAAGTGGCAAAGAGAGGGAGAATGTAAAAGAACTGTTGAAAGCCAATTTGACAAGATCTGATCACTAGCAAACAAGGAGAGTAAAACTGGAGAGCATTACGCTAAGCGAAATAAGCCAGTCAGTGAAAGAGAAATGCCACATGACCTCACTCATTTATGGATAATAAAGAACATTATAAACTGATGAACAAAAAGATAGAAACAGAGGCAGTAAAGCATCCAACAGACTGTCAAACAACAGCGGGATGGTTAGGGAGAGGTGGGGTAGATAAGAGACCAACCGAAGGACTTGTATGCATGCATATAAGCACAACCAGTGGACGCAAGACTCTGGGGGTGAGGGCATGCATGGGAATAGGGTGGGCGGCAATCGGGGAATATAGACACACGTAATACCTTAATCAATAAAAAAAATGGAATAAAAAGTGCTGAGAAACAGCCAATGCCAGTATTTGGATGAGTAGGGGAATGGGGACCCTTCCCATCATGCATTCTCCCCTTCTCCTGCCTGAAGTCTCCTAATTTTCCTTTGAGGCCTTCAGGAGGTGGATTCCCACGCCCCCATTGATGCCTCATTGACGCTCTCTCCCCGACTCTAGTCATTGGTTCAGGAATGGTCATGTGCCTGAATACCAGGCCAATGAGAGGGAGCGAGTGAATCCTAGAACATGGGCAAGACCTCCTGGCTAAGACACCCCTTCTCCTGGCTATTGATATACAAGGCGGGGAAGGCCGTGATGCTGGCAGCTGTGTTGCTACATCAAGGGGAGAAAATAGAGCTGGGGGGCGGGGGGGTCATCTTGTAGAACCTGAGAAGGAAGCCAGTACCACAGAAGGCACAGTGATGAAGCTGGGAGAAAGTGCATCTTCCGTGACAGCATCTGAGTCTGACCTTTCAGTTATGGGAGCTAGAGGCTTGCTATTGTTTTAGGTTGGCTTGAGTTTTCTGTCACTTGCCACCAGCAGAATCCTGAATGTTGAAGTCGCCATTAGCAGAGTCCAGTGTTGCATCTCTGGAAGGCCTCTGAGCACTTGTGATCTGAAGTGGCCGACTGAATGGCTATATTTTGATTAACTTTTGAGTGACATGCCCATTGTACGCAGGCACTGTCCTGTGTCCAAAGGCAATTCTGTTTCTGTCAGACCAAAGTTCCCAGCGACTTACTTGTCTGTGGATATCAAAGGAAGAAGGGTAAAATGAATCTTTCCAGAGAGGCTGACAAAAGGAAACATTTCCATTCAGATCCTCTTCTGTCCCCTGCAGTATTCTTTCGCGTTGGTGGTGGCCTCTCCACCCGGGTAATGAGGTCAGCCCTGGCTCCTTTGTTCGGCGTGGTTCTTCAGTGACCAGCGTGCAGGAAGCAGGTCTTCATTTCGAGGTGGCCAAGATGCAAGCTTACAAATACAGATCCTTGCGACATGCTCCAGAAGATTCCATCATTAAGGAATGGGTAGGAGCCGGGAATTAGCAGTTTTCATATATTTCACACACACACACCCCTGGCCACATGGGTGCAGTTTACAGACGCCCAAAGCAGATCCTCATGAGCAAAGGGTTCATTAAGGAAGGACCCCCAGAAGAAACCGGAAATGGAAGGAGAAGGAATTGGTGCTGAGGAGCGGGGCCCAGGCTGCCAGGAACCCCTCAGAGGCCCCCCTCTCCCCTGGGGAAGGGAATTGGACTCTCATTCCTGCACCAACTGCTGGATCGGGGAGGCCTGGACTCCCGGGCCCTCCCCTGTGGGCAAATGATCCCAGTAGCTCCTGGGAAGTGCTCTGAAGTCACAGGCATGGACTTTGGAAGCAAAGGCCTCCAAAGCTGGGGGAGGGGCGCACAGGAGAGGCAAAGGGGTCGGTGGGGGTTTGCGTGGAGCTCCTACAGTGTCCAGAGATTTCACATTTAGCCCAGAGGTACCTGTGTTTTTCAAGTAACCAAGGGGAGAACATTGTGCACCAAATACAAAGGGGAAAGCTACTTAAAACCGGATTCCGTTCATGGTGGGGCTTTGGGGAGCTTCGTTGACACATTAGACTAGTGCCGCTGAAATCCGCAGTCTATTATTATTATTATTATTATTATTATTATTATTATTATTAATTGATGTCAGAAAGGAAGGGAAAGGGAGAGAGAGAAACATCCATGATGAGAGAGAACCATGGATCGGCTGCTTCCTGCACGCCCCACACTGGGGACCAAGCCTACAACCCAGGCCTGTGCCCCTGCCCGCAATCAAACCCGGCACCCTTACAAGTCCACAGGCCTGCGCTCTATCCACTGAGCCACACCAGCTAGGGCAAATCCTCAGTGTTTTAATGGGTGAGGCCTTTAAAACGATTGGTGTCTTTTCATTCTGTTGATGGTTTCTTTTGCTGTGTAGAAGCGATTTCGTTTGGTCTAGTCCCATTCATTTATTTTTGCTTTTAAAACAACAGTATGGTGGTTTACCAAAGAGAAAGGGGGGTAGGGGGGAGAAAAAATAAAGGGGGGGTCACATATATCGTGCCAGGAGCTTTGGCTTTGGATGGTGAACACACAATGCCATGTACAATGCTATATCATAAAGTTGTATACTTGAAAATGATATAATTTTATTAGCCAGTCGCTCCAATAAATTTGATAAAAAAATTTTTTTTAAATGAAAAAGGGCAGAGACCATGCCTGCCTTGTTTGTAGCTGCAGCCTCTGAAATGAATATCAAATAAATGATTTGCAACATGATGTCGGAGTATAAATCTAGTAAGTGTACCTTTTCCTGGAGAGATTGCCCGTGTCTTTCATTTGAGTTTAGAGCATCCTGCTTATACCAACAGGCAATGACTTTGTTCCGGTTTAAGACAGTGTCATATTTTAAAATATATTTCTTTATTGATGTCAGAGAGGAAGGGAGAAGGAGAGAGAGATAGAAACATCCATGATGAGAAAGCATCACGGATAGGCTGCCTCCTGCACGTCGCCCCCTGGGGATCGAGCCTGCAACCCAGGTATGTGCCCTTGGCCGGAATCGAACCTGGGACCCTTCAGTCCTCAGGCTGATGCTCTATCCACTGAGCCAAGCCGGCTTGGGTGACAGTGTCATATTTAATTTTATTCAGTAATCCAGCAATAATTTAGATGCTCAGACAATCACAGGTTCAAGCTGAGGCTCTACCCCGAACTGCCTCCAGGAAGCCCCCATTCTCACTTCTGGGTTGTACTGATGCTGATCTTTCTCCAGACTTTTTTTTTTTTTCCGTTATATCCGTGTCATTTTTGAAATGAAGTTAGAACCCAACCTGAGGATGCTGAAAGCGACTGGGAAGATCTTCACTGACATCTGAGGAGCAAATTTACTCAGCATCGGCCCATCCTTGTGGGTTTTCAGATGGTTCTGAGTTTCTTAAAGGCCTAGCAACCATATGCTCCAGGCAGATTTACATCATGATGACGCTCTACTAGCAGAATTAGCTCATTGATAAATTCCCTCGCATTGGAAATCCCGCTAACTGGTGGCCCAAGTGACTCCACCTGTTCTCCCTTGCCCCCCTTCAAAGAGGGTGAGCGTTGCCACGTGACTGTTCTGGCAGGAGATGGGGAAGGACATGTGATTCCCACTAAGAGACGGGTGAGGAAGCAGAACGGCCTTGCCCATTCTTCTGGCCTTCCTGCCTCCTGCCTCCTGCCTCCGAAGGCAGCGTGGCGCGGGAAATTGTGACAGGCATCTGGGGGTGATGAAGCAGCGGGCCCCACAATGAGAAGCCAGCATATCCGGGGCAGCAGAGGGCAAAGTCCGAACCCAGGTCAGCGATGACACTCCTCGCTCTGCAGGCAAGACACACCCTCATTGGTTTTAACCTCTGCTGCTGGGGACACAGCTCTTCACCGCTGAACACAATCTAACAGGCCCCCAGTTACTGAGCATTTTCCTTGTGGAAAGGAAAATGGAACTGGAGTGTTGACACCTGATCATTTATCCGTATGATTATTTGTAGAAAGAGTATTGGATTGTTGGAAGAAACCCAGAGAAGAATTACCTTTATTTAAAAGGTTAGGCCAATTTATGCCCGGCCGGCGTGGCTCAGTGGTGGAGCATCAACCTATGAACCAGGAGGTCATGGTTTGATTCCTGGTCAGGGCACAGGCCTGGATTGTGGGCTCGATCTCCATTGGCTGGTGGGGGGAAGGAGGTGTGCAGAAGAGAAGCAATCAATGGTTCTCTCTCATCATTGATGTTTTTATCTCTCCCTTCCTCTCTGAAGTCAATAAAATTACACACACACACACACACACACACACACTAGAGGCCTGGTGTACGAAATTCATGCAGGGGGTGGGGAGGTGTCCCTCAGCCCAGCCTGCACCCTCTCCAATCTGGGACCCCTCGGGGGATGTCTGACTCCCCATTTAGGCCCGATCCTACCAGGCAGTTGGACATGCCTCTCACAATCCAATGCTGGCTCCCAACTGCTCACCTGCCTGCCTTCCTGATTGCCCCTAACTGCTTCTGCCTGCCAGCCTGATCACCCCCTAACCACTCCCCTGCCAGCCTGATTGATGCCTAACTGCCCTCCTCTGCAGGCCTGGTCCCCCCAACTCCCTTCCCCTGCAGGCCTGGTCCCCTCCAATTGCCCTCCCTTGCAGGGCTGGTCCCTCCAAACTGCCCTCCCTTGCAGGCCTGGTCCCTCCAAACTGCCCTCCCTTGCTGGCCATCTTGTGGCGGCCATTTTGTGTCCACATGGGAGCAGGATCTTTTGACCACATGAGGGCAGCCATCTTGTGTGTTAGAGTGATAGCCAATTTACATATTACTCTTTTATTATATAGGAGATATATATATTTATATACACACACACACATACACATATATTTTTTATTTAAAGAGTTGGTCATTTTTATAAAAGTTACATTAATTTTTTTAAACATATATATTTTTATTGATTTTTCACAGAGAGGAAGGGAGAGGGATAGAAAGTCAGAAATATCGATGAGAGACATTGATCAGCTGCCTCCTGCACGCCCCCTACTGGAGATGTGCCCGCAAGCAAGGTACATGCCCCCGGCTGGAATCGAACCTGGGACCTCTCAGTCCGCAGGCCAACACTCTATCCACTGAGCCAAACCGGTCTCGGCTACATTAATCTTTTTTAAAATATATTTTTATTGACTTCAGAGAGGAAGAGAGGAGGAGAGGAATAGATACAAGCATCAATGATGAGAGACAATCATGGATTGGCTGCCTCCTGCACGCCCCCTACTGGGGATGGAGCCCCCAGCTCATGCATGTGCCCTTGACCAGAACCGAACCCGGGACACCCTAGTCTGCAGGCCAATGCTCTATCCACTGAGCCAAAACCAGCTAGGGCAGGTTTGGTCATTTTAACCGCAGAAGCAGAGAGGGGCCACCTCTGGCCACAATGCACGGGTACAGGTTCTGAGGGGTGGGGGTGGCAGGTAACTTCTCTATGACTACACACCACCCTGGGAGCTGAGGGGTCGAGGTTCAGATAAGATGCTCAGCTAAATATGTATCATTTGCAGGATGCTTTCTTTGGAAGTAACAGAAAACTCCGTTCCAAATGGCTTAAAGAATAAGGAAATTCGCCTCCTTATACGAAGGGAAAGTGTTCACCTTCTTTGTAGGCCTGACTGCCCTGCTGGCTGCAAGATGTCTAACAGAAGCTGTATGCCTCTTTGTGCAAGGCCAGTGTCTGGTCAGGGGTGAAGGGGGCGAGGAGAGAGAGTATTTCCTGCTCAGCAGGGGGCAAGTCCTGAGCTTTGTGATCATTGAAAGACCTTGAACCCAGCAAGACCAGGAATGCCAAGAGCTGATCCAGTTAGGCCAATCGTGTGCCAAGGGGCCTGCATTTATTGGTGAGATGGTTCCAATCCCGCCTCACCCCCAGAGCTGCTACCGCATGGTGGAGGGGCAGAATGGCTCTTGGGAGAGCACCCTCCCCCCTCCTCCCACCCTTCCCCCACCTTTCACCCCCCACAGCTCTGTAAATGACTGAGCCAGACTGGCTGACCCCTAGGGCTCTTTCCGGATCTGAACAGGTGGGGATTCCACCGGCAGCCTGCAAGCTTCTCTTTGCAGTCGTCTCTTTGATCCCCTGCCACGTTCTTTTGTTGTATAACTAGGGGCCCGATGCAGCCCCAGCTTCATGCGGAAGGCCGTCCGGAAGGACATCCGGAAGGTTGTTCGGCTGTCCGGACTAATGAGCATATTGGCTCTTATCATTACACATGGTCCCTTTCTACCTCTGACTACAGGCCTCGGTGGAAAAGAACCCCAAAATGAAGTCGACAAGCCTTGGCATAGCTCAGACTGGGGCGGGGGAGAGGCTACGACGCTGACAAGGTGACCTGGGAGGGTCATTGTCACTTGGGGGCAGAATGGAATGAAGTGACAGTGCCAAGCTGGAAGGAGTGACTTGGATGTAGGGGCCCCTTAATGGAGGCGACGTTTCCTAGACTCTAAAGCTGCCTTCTTTCCTGGCAAAGAAGAAAGCCTTCTCAGACAGTCATATCTGCCTTCTGCTTTGCCTTTTTCAAAGGTTTAGCTCTCAGCTCGTTAACACTGGTAAACCTCGGGGCGTCTGGAGGGCGTGGTCCAGGGTTGGCACAGAGCGTTTTGTCTGTCTGTCTGTCTGTCTGTCTGTCTGTGTAAATGGCTGCGCCGAGAATGTCGCCCCGCGATGCCTGCAGGCTGACTTCTGAACTAACGGGGCACTTGTGCCGAGCAGGGGAACAAAGACTTTTTGATTGGTCGTCAACCGAGGCATCTACCTGTCTGCCGGCGTTGGCTCACTCCGCACATGCTCAGTGGCACCAACATGTTCCTAATGAATGCAACCTACCAGGGCGGCACCACCCAGCTCACTCCCAGGCCGACCCCGCGCACACGCTCTCGAGTTGTATTTTTATCCCCAATTGTGCAGACAGCAGGGGAGGTCCGGGGGGGGGGGGGGCGGGGGGAGAGCAATCTACCAAGGGGCTTGAGGTCTGTGTCCCTGCCTGCCTGACCTCCCTCCGGGCTGTCTGCAGCGGGGACAGGTGCTGGATAGCTATTTGTGGAGTTGGGGCGCTAGGTCTAGAAATGGCCATTCGTCGCGGCACACCAGCCTGTCCAGTTTTTGTCTGGTCTTTACTCATAGGTGGGCGCCCGCCCGTCCCCCCGCCCGCCGCGCCCCCGCCCTGGCTGTCATGAAAGAATGGCAGCGGCTCTGAAGGCATCCTCGCCCCGCACGGACTGGAGCCACAACCTCCACACCTGGCTCCCCGCTCTCCCATTCATCGGCACCGGTGCCCAGCCCAGCCCGGGAAAGGCCGGCGGCGGGGCTTACAAAGGGAGGGGGTGGGCGCGGCCGGGGCTCCGAGCCTCCCGCTGCGGAGCGCCCCCCACGTGCGCTCGGTCGCGGACCTTTTGTCCCCGGCCCCCGTGCGCGGCTCGGCTCGGGAGGCGGAGGTGACGACCCCGACCCGCCCCCACCTCGGCCAAGACCGCCCGCGCGCCCCGAGGGCCAGCCCCCCACCCCTCCCCGATCCCCGGCGCCCGCCCGCTCGCCGTGACGTGTCGGGCGGCGCGCGCATGCGCCGCTCAGCCCCGTCCCCCTTCCCGGGGGCCCGCGCCGCCCGACGGGCGGGAGTGGGCGGGGCCTGCGGGGCCCGAGGCCGCGCGGCCGGAGCGGGCGGAGGGCGTGTGTGCGCGAGGCGGGTGCGCGAGGCCGGCGAGCTGGTCGGCGGCTCGCGCGGAGGAGGAGGAGGAGGAGGAGCTGAAGGCGGCGGCCGCGGCTCCCGCCCGCACGGCCAGCCAGTCCCGCGCAGCCCCCTCCCACTCCCCGGCGGGCGGCGGCGGCGGGAGGAGGCGGAGGAGGGAGCGTCTCTGCCGCCGCCTCCTGGTCCCCGGCGCGGATCTGCCGCCGCCACCTCCCCGAGCGGCGATCGTCCCTCCGTGGTCCCGCCGCGGCCCCCCCATCCCGTGTCGGCAGAGCCGCCCCGCGCCGCGCCGGAGCCAGCCTCGCCGAGGGAGCGCTCGCGGCCTCCCGGCCCCGCGCGGGCGGACGGGCGGAGATCGCGGCGCCGCGCGGTCCCCGAGGAGCCGCACGCCGGGCAGCGCGGCCCGAGCAGCGCGAGGAGCAGCGGGCGGGCGGGCGGCGCCGGGCCCGGGCCGCCCTCGCTCCCGCGCCCCGGCCCCGCCGCCCGCGCCGGGGCGGTCGCCCGCAGAGGAAGGCGCCGCAGTCCCCGGGCCTCGCCGCCCCGCTCGAGCGTCCTCAGCACCGAGGGCTCGCGCGTCCCGAGGGGAGGAAGAGGCGATCCCGGGGCCCGGCCCTGAGCTCTTTGGCGCCCCCACCCCCGTTTGCGGAGCCCTCCACGCTGCGGCCACCGGCCCCTCCGGACCATGGCCGACGACGACGTGCTGTTCGAGGATGTGTACGAGCTGTGCGAGGTGATCGGCAAGTGAGTGTCCGCGCCGGGGAGCGGGAGTGTGGGAAAATGCCCGGCGGGGATGCCCGGGTCTTGCCGCACCCGCGCCCGCGCCGGGCCCGACCCCTGCCCTCCATCCCCTCCCCCGCCCGGTCCGGCTCACCCCGAGTCTTTCTAGACGGTACCTCCGGACCTCCTGCCGGGCGAGGGAGGGGGGGTCTGGGGCTTCCCGGCGCTCGGCGGCCACCGAGCCCGGAGCGGCCAGCCCACGAGGCGTGGAGCCGGCTGCGGGCTGCTGTCTGCATTTTGCCTGCCGGGTGCGCGGGGACGTGGCCGAAGCGCTCGGGTCGCGGCTCCCGGGAACAGTTGGGGTTATTGTTACCTTGCGTGCACCGGAGACCGTGAAGGGGGAGAGCGGCTTGCATTCCGTCGGCCGGGGCGGCGAGCAGGAGAAAGAACGAGCAGGGTTTTTAATTGTGGGGTGTGTGTCTATTGTGCGGGATATTAGATAGATGCCTTTGTGTGCGCCCCATGCACGGATTGCGGGGGTGGGGGGGAGAGTGTCATTTCAGACCGGTTGCTTTCCGTGTGAGCAAATTCCCCCTCACCTGGTGGAGACGGACGTGGAAAGAGTTGGGGGGATCGGGATTTTGAACGCCTCGTTATGCAATGCCGGCTCCATCAGGGTTCGAGGCTTCGAGTCCCCGAGCTGGGCTGGGAGAGAGCGCTGACAGGCGGACGCTCGCTCATCCTCCCTCTCATCTCATCTGGGCCGGGTGATTCCACCAGGGGCAGGCAGGGAATCAGATTAATCACCGTGCTGATTGCGAATTAGATCTGCAGCTCCTCATCTAATTGTCCGTTCCTTAAATGTGTTTTGAATAGTTTCCTTTTCATTCTTGTCAAACACTATTCCGAGTGCACCATCCTGCTCCTCCGCCGGGGAGGGGAGCGCTGGCCATCCCAAGTTCATTTCCTAGTTCCGCGTGTGGGTCAGGTCCGTGGCTTGGGAAGTTGGGCAGATAACATGGGGGGGGGGGCGATTTTCGCCTCTGGGGGGATGGCTGGCGAGCCACCGTTGGGATATTCCCCCTCTTTGGGGGGAGCCGTGCTTTCTTGGCCGGCTGAAGGTCTGCAGCTGGGAATGAAAGCAAGACCTTAAGGGCAGTTGGCCGTTTCTCTTTGAACTTGTCTGCAGTGCTGGCTTGCAATGTGGTGAAGTGCTGAGAACTCGTCTTCCCCCCTCGCCTGTGGAGGGATGACAGGCTGCCTCACACGGTGATGGTGGGGGGAGAGCTTGCTACACACTTTCCCCAGGCTCCCTCCATAAGGGGACATGTCCCTCCCTGCCCTATTGTCTGTTCACCCCCGGCCTGGGGAGGAGGAGGAGAAGAAGATCCAGATGTGGCCTGATTAAGTGATGGCAGAAGTGCCCTAGAGCCGCGCCGTCCACAAGAGAGAGACGGGGAGGCGGGCATGTCATGTTACATGTGTCTCCATGTGTCCATTTCCCCAGAGCCGCCTTTAGGAGATTATCAACACATAGGCGCGGTGACTTTTCCTACAATATTGTGTGGAGCCCCAGAGAGCCGAGCTAGGGTCATTTCGACATGGAATCGGGATAGAAATTATTCATCAGAGATTTTACAGCCGCTCCTTCGGACTCAGTGGGTGAAACCCAATGTGTATTTCATACTGACAACATCTCCAGCCTGACTCCCCGCTTACATTTTCAAGGGAAACATCTGACCTGAATTTCATTTTCCTAAAAATCTGCCTGTGCAAAAGTGGATTCACATACCCAAGTGGTTCCAGGCATACGGAAAAGTTTCCCAATAACGGAATCCACGATCTCTTTCGACATTTAGATGTAAATGCATGAAAATGAAATAAAATTCACAATTCAGTGCCTCCGTCGGACTGGCCACACTGAAAGTGCTCAGTAGCCCCGTTCCAATAGCACAATGCTAGAGAGGCAAATGGAAAAATAAAAATAATAAAAACCTCAGTTTCTTCATTCTTAACACCAGTAAGGGTGCATCCGATATTTCCCCAAATGATTGTGAGTGTGTGTGTGTGTGTGTGTGTGTGTGTGTGTGGCAGGGGGGTAAATGTTATATCTTAGTTATATCTGGTGTAAATGAGCCAGCCAAGTCATCATTGCAAACGGTGAGCTTACAGTGTTATTTATATGGTGATGACGGAATAGAGCTATCATTAAATCAATGTTAGTTACTAGTTCTGATTCCTGAAGGTCTGGGAGGGTGATGATACGGCTCTTTGGGGAGGGAAAAGAAGCGGTCAGCACCCCATTAGCGCAATCAATATTCTGCTCGCTTGTAATTGATAGAGTATTCTCAGGAAACACTTCTGATAGGACTGGAGCCATCTCTGCTGTTGCTCCTGAGATGCCCAAGGAGGGGGATCAAGGTAATTTGGGGGTGGGGGAGGGTCTCGGGTATTCTGTGACTCCCTTAACTGCGGTGAGTGTGAAATCTCATTCAGATCCTACAAAATCTGACTTGGTCAGTGATTTTCTTGGGGGGCGGGGGACCTCGACAGCCTACATTTTAACTTAGAATTTGTTCCCCTTCGGCTTTAAGCCGGAATGCCTTGAACGTGTTCATTTGTACTGAAAAGCTCGCTGTTGATTTCTAGCCAAGTTCCCTGGCATTGTGTTTTCCTTTTCTGCCCAATTAGTATTACAAGTTGGTTTTGACCCCCTGGGTCTTAATAGCTTTAAATTCTCCCCGAGATGCTAGATTGTACCTTTCAAGATCAGCCGACCACCCACACACTCCACTACCTCACGGCCTCTTTTTAATTTTTTTTCAGATTTAAAATATGTTCCCGTGTTTCTTTATTTTTGAAAGTTTTACCCAGGATCCTTGGAAGGCCTCTAGTTCCCATAACATTTTCCCGTGTAACATCTTTCAAGCAACTGAATCAGATCCCCAACAATGGAGCCTTAGCATCACCCCAGAACTTTGTCTTAGCAAATTACCGTATTTTCTGGCGTATAAGATGACCCCCAACTTTTCCAGTTAAAATATAGAGTTTGGGATAGACTCGCCCTAGAAGACGACACCCCAGCATATAAGGCAACCCCCGACTTTTGAGAAGATTTTCCTGGGTTAAAAAGTCCTCTTACACGCCGGAAAATACGGTACTGGGAAGGAAAGGTGGTATGCAAATATGGGTCATTGGCCAATGCTTTTCATGACCATCTACTTTATCTTTTGCTGATTTCTAGTTTCCCAGGTAAGTGTGCCATCCATCGGTCACATCCCGGGAAGGAAATTGGAAGATGACTCATCCAAATGAAAACATAGAGATGACCGCCTTCATAGTCCAGTGGTTTCCGTGAAAGAGAATAGCAAGTTGCACACTGTCTTCCTCTCGCGTGGGCTGAACAGGCCCCCGTGGACTCAGGGACCTGCGCCTTCTTCCCTCCCTGCTTTGGGAGAACACGTGGTCAGGCCGTCTTTGCAAAGCACGCTGTCTTTGCTTACACCTCCAGTGCCCTCCTCATATTTAATTACAGTTACTTATTTATGGCTCTCTCTCCCCGGTTAACAGGGCGCTTCCTGAGGGCAGGGAAGGTGTCTTTCTCTGTCTGCAAGGTACCCGTCCTTCATTAGCTCTGCAATGAATTGCGTCGTTTTAATAAAATCTCGTTAAAAGGCCCCGAGCCTATTTATCAGCCTCCGGAGCAGTGATGGTGTGGAAAGGCCGTCTTGGTTCCAAGGGGTGGTTCTCCACCTGGCTGCCTGTGAGAATCACCAGGGGAGCTTTTTAGCAAGATCGATTGCCATGTCCCCGCGTGAGGGCAATGAAAGCAGGACCGCCGGGAACGGGGCCTGGTCACTGATAATTCTGTAAAGCTCTCTAAATGATTCTAATGAGCGGCTACAATTGACAGGCATGCGTTTGGGTCTGTAATATTTGGGGTCTGGCTTTTAAAAAGTAGAATGAACACACGCACGCATGTGTGTGTGTGTGTGTGTGTGTGTGTGTGTGTGTGTGTGTGTGTGTTGGAGGGGGGTGTGGGTATTGAAACCAAAAGAGGAAAATGTGGATTTTCATTTCTCTGCTGTGTTACTGAGCCTTCTTGTGGAAGAATTTCCTTTCAGCCTGTGTTTGGCCTTCATTGCCTTGGTCTTTCAAGATTCACATAGACTCAGGACACTCAGCCGATGATAGCATGGTGATGAATGTTTGAAACAACGCGGGACAAGGATTGCTTCAAGAACAGCCACTAAAACGCCTCAATTTCGTATTAAGAAAGTTATCAATGTAGGATGCATTGTGTTTGCGCATACACCCAAAAGTACGGTCAAGTTGCTTCTCCTTATATAGGGTATCCCCCAAAATGTGTACGTGCACTTTGAATAATTATAAAAGCAGTGTTTATTAAAATGTATTTCCTTTTCAAATTTGATCGCTCAGCTGTTAAAGTGTATATATATTTTGGGGGGCCACAGACTTTAAAGTCCATACTTGTGGTTCCAATAAATGCTATTTTACCAGAGAATTGAGTTGAATGCAGCCTTTATGTAAACACTGGTTTCATAATATGTCATTTAACTGAGAGAAAAATTCATCTTTACTATTTGGACTAATTACTAAGGCTTTCACAGATATTGATCGGCCCACTGATTTGGTTTTCTATTCCCATCCAATGGAGGGGGGGGGTAATTGCATTACGATGGAACACCTTTCCTGGACACCTGACTTAGACATTGTAAGTGAACTAGTTTTTAATATTAAGAAAAGGTCAAGTGTGAGCCTGAGAGAAGTAGCCATTGTCCAGACCTGTGACACGTAGGGTGGGTCCCTACACACGGCGGGCCTTATGGGAAGTCCGGAAGCAGTGCTGATCCTGGTGATGGAGCGTGAGTCTGGGACCATTTGGGATGGAACGGAACTCCTCAGTTCGGTTTCTGCATTTGCACATCTTTCTCTGTCTCATGTCTATTCGTGTCTGCTTTTCCCAGACTGCCTAAGGCCTTGGGGTTTCTGGAAGTGTGGTTTACATGTTAAGAAATTAAAGAAGTAAGTATGCCGCATTTTCCGGCCTATAAGAGGACTGGGCATATAAGACGACCCCCAACTTTTCCAGTTAAAATATAGAGTTTAGGATATACTCGCCCTATAAGATGACACCCGGCGTCTAAGACGACCCCTGACTTTTGAGAAGATTTTCCTGGGTTAAGAAGTCGTCGTATACGACAAAAAATACGGTACCTTATTGTCTGAGATTGTCCTTGAATTAGCGCATTTTCGTGATTGTTTTTCACATTTTAGATACGGCAGAAGCACTGTTCAAAGGAACATCGACATAAGATTGTTTAAAAGAAAAACATATTTTTAAAAAAATATATTTTATTGATTTTTTACAGAGGAAGGGAGAGAGATAGAAAGTCAGAAACATCGGTGAGAGAGAGACATCAATCAGCCGCCTCCTGCACGCCCCACAGTGGAGATGTGCCCGCAAGCAAGGTACATGCCCCTGACCGGAATTGAACCTGGGACCTTTCAGTCCGCAAGCCGACGCTCTATCCACTGAGCCACACCGGTCTCGGCAAGAAAAACATCTTTATCAATACCTATTTCATAAGGGGAATTGACATGTATGTCTTCTCATGTTAGCTATGTTACATGGATTCTCTCCTCTAGTTGTACCCGTTTTATAGAAGAAAAAAACTGATCACGTGGAATGGTTCTAAGATCCATTTCTTTCCTGCCGAGTTGGGTTTCCTTAAAGGGAGGCACATGTCCTCTGAGATGATTTCCTGCAGATTTTAATGGTTCCATTTCCAAGTGAAATGTCTCACCTCTTCAGCAGAGCTTCCACACTCCTGTTCATTGTTTCATCAGTTCCATTTTCCTTTTGACCTTTATCCCTCAAGACATATCAGCACCTGTAGTAAGCTTATGCATTGTTGAGCAACGGCAGTATAGAATCCTGGCCGTTCATCCCACACATTTGGGAAATTTCTCTACCCCTTTCATAATCTACCGTATTTTCCGGCATATAAGACGACTGGGGATATAAGATGACCCCCAACTTTTTCAGTTAAAATATAGAGTTTGGGATATACTCACCCTATAAGATGACACCTGGTGTATAAGACGACCCCCGACTTTTGAGAAGATTTTCCTGGGTTAAAAAGTCGTCATATACGCCGGAAAATACGGTAAGTTTGGCCTTCCAATTCCGCTGCCTACAGAAGAGCGTATGAATTCGCCCTAACTTGCCAGAGCAGAAGTGAGGAGGGTTCAGAGGTGGGTGTTTGTTGGGAATGGGCCGGGCTGGTCCTTCCAATATCCTGCTATTATAAAAACACCGCAATGGCTCTCTCTGGTTCTGAAGCCAGGGACTCCCCCACATCTGCGGGGTTGTAAGCATCTCAGCTGCGGGCTGCCCCCCACACCTACATAGTCAAGGGACTGAAATGCGGCTGCAGAATAG
This sequence comes from Lasiurus borealis, assembly GCA_004026805.1. NCBI lineage: Eukaryota > Metazoa > Chordata > Mammalia > Chiroptera > Vespertilionidae > Lasiurus > Lasiurus borealis. Next base: position 48,346 of record PVJN01000712.1, read on the forward strand.
GTACCCGGCCCCAGCCCACAGGCTGATGGTGTGGGCAGCTCTTATTTGGGGTTTTCTTTTGTAGTCGCATCTAACAGCGCAGACTCCAAAACCTGCAGCAGAGGCCCTGGGTTTCTGCTCCAGGTTCAAGGTGCAGTAAGACCTGCTCTCCATTCGGTCTCGCCTGGGGCCCCCCAGTCCCTTGGTCTCCCCTTTTTCAGCTGAGAAAAATGTACCGTATTTTCTGGCGTATGAGACAACTGGGCGTGTAAGACCACCCCCAACTTTTCTAGTTAAAATACAGAGTTTGGGATATACCTGCCCTATAAGACGACACCCAGCGTATAAGATGACCCCTGACTTTTGAGAAGATTTTCCCCTGGTTAAAAAGTCGTCTTAGCCTAAACCGATTTGGCTCAGTGGATAGAGCATGGGCCTGCAGACTGAAAGGTCCCAGGTTTGATTATGGTCGGGGCATGTACCTTGGTTGGGGGCACAACTCCAGTAGGGGGCGTGCAGGAGGCGGCTGATCGAGGTCTCTCTCTCATCGATGTTTCTGACTTTCTATCTCTCTCCCTTCCTCTCTGTAAAAAAATCAATAAAAAATATATTTTTTTAAAAAAGTCGTTTTATACGCCGTATTTTCCGATGGCCATCGGGGTACTGCAGTAAGATTGCTCAGAGAGCCCAGGTCCGTAGGGGAAGAAGCTGACTTGCTATTCCAGGAAGGTTTCATTTCTGAAGCTATTGGACTCTTTTTCTATTACTGCTTCTTGACAATTAGCTCGTTTTGGTGAAATAAATTATAAAAATGACTTAAAAATATAGATGATACAAAGATAAAGGCAAGTCTCTATTCTCCCACCATCTGCTGTCCCATTCTCAGGGGTAACCATGGCCCCCTTCTTATATACCTTTGGATTGTTTTAAAAAGAGAACGGAGCCGGAACCTGTTTGGCTCAGTGGATAGGATCGGCCTGCGGACTGAAAGGTCCCAGGTTCGATTCCGGTCGGGGGCATGTACCTTGGTTGCGGGGACATCCCCAGTAGGGGCTGTGCAGGAGGCAGCTGATCAATGTCTCTCTCTCATTGATGTTTCTGACTTTCTATCCCTCTCCCTTCCTCTCTGTAAAAAAATCAATAAAATGGGGTCATATTTGGACCCTCCGCTAAAGTACTCATTTTGATTGGAAAATAGGATATTTGATGACATTTCCATAGCCATCTATATATCTGACTCAGCCTCCTATTAAACTGCTGCCCAGCATGACATGGTGTAGACTGGTGCTTTTTTAAATTTTTATTTAAAAATATATTTCTGTTGACTTCAGAGGGGAAGGGAAAGGGAGAGAGAGAGAATCATTGATTGGCTGCCTCCTGCACACTCCCAAATGAGGATGGAGCCCGCAACTTGGACATGTGCCGTGACCGACCGGGAATTGAACCCTGACTTTGAATTGTCTCCAAGTAGAACTATGAGGGAACCAGTTCTTAGGGTTGATTGAGGTGGGGGCTTGGTTTGGAGTATAACTCACAGAGTTAGAAGATCAAGATAGCTTGCATCACAGAAAGTGGGGAGGTGGCTCTAACTGGTTTACCTCAGTGGATAGAGCGTCGGCCTGAGGACTTAAGGGTCCCAGGTTCGATTCCTGTCAAGGGCATGTACCTTGGTTGTGGGCACTTCCCCAGGAAGGGGTGTGCAGAAGGCAGCTGATCGATGTTTCTCTCTCATCGATGTTTCTAACTCTCTATCCCTCTCCCTTCCTCTCTGTAAAAATCAATAAAATATTTTTTTTAAAAGAAAGTGGTGTAATGTTTAACATTCAGTTCATGGTGTGACTAAAAATCAACAATCTGGCTTCATTTCTGTGGTTGTTGAGAATATACTGTCTCAACACCAACATATTTCAGGTTTTAAACAAGGAGATTATTTTCTTCACTACAATTGTGCTTTGCACATTGTCATGGCTGACTTGTAGTTAAAACCATTTGGTTTTCTTAAGATGAGGTTTCTATGATTCCAGAGCGTGGTGTATAACTTCCTTTTTTACTTTTTTTCTTTTTTTAAAAATATATTTTATTGATTTTTTACAGAGAGGAAGGGAGAGGGATAGAGTCAGAAACATCAATGAGAGAGAGACATCGATCAGCTGCCTCCTGCACACCCCCTACTGGGGATGTGCCCACAACCAAGGTACATGACCCTGACCGGAATCGAACCTGGGACCCTTCAGTCCGCAGGCCGACGTTCTATCCACTGAGCCACACGGGCTAGGGCTCTTTCTAATTTCAATGAAATGGAAACTAATGACATGACAAAGAGCATTTTAGACGCTTAAAGTTCTTGATAATTGTCAAACCTGCTTATTTCCTTTCATCCTCCCCCTACAGGGGACAGAGTTCTTGCCTCAAGGTTGTGGGTCTCCAGTGAATGAGTGGAGCACTCTCTTCCCCTTTCACATCCTTCCCTCCCCCCAAGGAAACTTCACTGGCTTTGTGGATATGGCTATGTTCCCATCCATTCACAATCAGAATTTATTACTTTATTGCACCTAAGCCACTTTTGAAAATCTGAGCGCTTATTATTTCATTTCAGATCTTGCGTTCTCTTCCTGAGCTGGTGCCCATTCTTTGTCCACTCTTTTTTATTTCTTTTCAGACACTTATTTCACTTTGAATATTTGAATCATATGCAGGTAGGAGTGATCATTGTCCCCCCTCTTTTGGTGTAGTTTAATAATTTCAAATATATATTCTAAAACACTCTCAATGTTACTCACTTGCAGAGGTCTCTAGCCCTGCTATGATATACAGATTACAATTATACTCCTACTAGAGGCCCAGTGCGCGAAATTCATGCATTGGGGTAGGGGGTGTCCCTCAGCCCAGCCTGCACCCTCTCCAATCTGGGATACCTCTCACAATCCAGGACTGCTGGCTCCCAACTGCTCGCCTACCTGCCTTCCTGATTGCCCCTAACTGCTTCTGCCTGCCAGCCTGATCACCCCTAACCACTCCCCTGGCAGCTTGATTGATGCCTATCTGCTCCCCTGCCAGCCTGTTCGCCCCTAACTGTCCTCCCCTGCTGGCCTGGTCACCCCTAACTGCCCTCCCTTGAAGGCCTGGTCACCACTAACTGCCCTCCCCTGAAGGCCTGGGTCCCCCCCAACTGCCCTTCCCTACAGGCCTGGTCCCCCACAACTGCCCTACCTTGTGGGCCTGGTCAGCCCTAACTGCCCTCTCCTGCAGGCCTGATCACCCACAACTGCCCTCCCTTGCAGACCTGGTCCCTGCCAACTGTCCTCCCCTGCTGGCCATCTTGTGGTGGCCATCTTGTGTCCACATGGGGGCAGGATCTTTGACCACATAGGGGCAGCCATCTTGTGGTTGGAGTGATGGTCAATCTACATATTACTCTTTTATTAAATAGGATTGTTTATAGAATAAACTGTGTTTTTAGGAAACTTCATAGATTTGAGACCTTTCTACTTGTCCTTGGTTTGTAGCTTGTAAGTCAACCCCCTACGATGTGACCTGGTAACCTTTGGGCACAGCATGGCCATTTTCTCCTTATTTATTGAAATAATGGTAGCTCCTTCACAGGCCATTTGCATGGATCGGTAATTTGGAAATTGTGCATAATTCCTTTTTATTTCTAGAATGCCTCTGAGATACTCAAATTACTTTTGGCAGCTATGTAGATAAGTCTCAACAATTTCCAAATGTGCACTTGCTCAGCAGTTAAAACACAGGCTCTATTACATAAATGATATGGTGAAATGAACATTCTCTTCTACCGCGTGCATGAAATTGTTGGTGGCGTTATGTATTTGTTCATTTATGCATCCATTTCTAGCTGTGTGGCTCTAGGCAAGTTACTTAACCTCCCTGAGCCTGTTTCTTCATCTGTAAAATGAGGTGATAGTGTACACTGAGTGGCCAGATGATGATGATCTCTGAACACATAATAATCTGGCCACTCAGTGTATATCTTAAAGGGGTGTTTTGAGAATTGAATATAACATAGTCTCTATAAAATGCCTAAAGGTGGTGGTTCTTTTAATTGCCATTAATATTCTTATTCACCAAATACTTGTATCTAGCCTCAAGAATGTCTGTCACCGAAACCGGTTTGGCTCAGTGGATAGAGCATCAGCCTGCAGACTGAAAGGTCCCAGGTTTGATTCCAGTCAACGGCACGTACCTTGGTTGCGGGCACATCCCTGGTGGGGGTTGTGTAGGAGGCGGTTGATCGATGTTTCTCTCTCATCGATATTTCTAACTCTCTATCCCTCTTCCTTTCTCTCTATAAAAAATCAATAAAATATATATTTTTAAAAAGAATGTCTCTGTCAATGGGAGAAGTTGACAAATAATTCTTATCTCATGAAACTAGACCTTAAGTCCTGTTACGGCCAGGGCATATGTGATTTGTCACCTAGTATCTTCAGCACAGCCTGGTACTGACACGTGGTAAGTACTCAGGAGTTGAAGGAATGTGTTAAGTGAGCGGTCCATAAACTGCGGTCACCTCCTTAGAAGGAAGTTGGGGAAATCTTTACAGAGGCTGTGGGGCTGAAATGATTTGTTGGGCTTCTTGAGTAACTCAGTGTTTTGAGGCCAGTTTCCTCTTTTAGAAAAAGGAGGAGGAGAATACAGCTAGAGAAAATAAATCTCTAAAAAGTTTCAAAAAATGTGTATCCTATTTTGTTTTTTAATTAATAAACCTCATTTTTAGAACAGTTTTAGGTTCACAGCTCCTATGGTAGTTTTAGTGACGAAAGTAAAATGTATAATAAGTATAAAATGAAAGTTTTCAGGTGACACTTTGGAATGCTTCAATTTTTTTTCCTTTTTAGTTCTGAAATTCTGTGGCCTCGGTGTTCATTATACGTTGGACAAGTTGTTTAAAAAAAATATTTATATTTTTCTGACTTAACCTGGGCCACAACCCTTCCTTTGGAGGCAATCACCCCTTCCCATTTTACAGATAAGAAAACTGAGGGAAGGGGAGAGGAATAGTTACTTACCCTGGGGAAGTGGTAATACTAAGTAGCAGCATGGGGATTCACACCTGTGAGAATATGTGACCCATCTCAACACCTGCTCTGCGACACTGCTTTACGACACTGCTTTCACTGCTTTACAACACTGCTTTACGGCACATGGAATTATAAACTTGTGGTCCTTTGTGGCTGTTTTTTCCTCTACGCATAACATCTTCAGAGGCTCATTCATGTCGTAGGTGTGTCAGTACTTCATACTTTTTTAAGACCCAATAATACTCCTTCGTGGGGGTCTATCCCTTTTGTTGATCAGTTGGTGGGCCATTTGAGTGGCCTGCTCTGGATGTTCATGTACAAGTTTGTGTGTGGACACACGTTTTTCTCCTGGGTGTATACCTCCGAGTAGAATTGCTTGGGTAAATTGTAAGTTTTTGAGGCATCCTGGATGGTATGAGGCTGCGAGTGCTTTTAGTCAGGTGAATACCGGCAGAGTTTGCCTGTAGAGTCATTCAACACAAATGGGACATAAACTAAAGCGAAGATATGGGCTGTTGGCCCACCTTTTATCTCCTGGCCCTATTTGCAGTGATTTTCCACAATTTGGGGCATTTTAGATGAAGAGTTGGCCAACGATCCGTGAACTAACAGACAGTAAATATTTGAGGGTTTTGTGAGGCATATAGCGTGTGTCACAGCTATTCAACTCTGCCTTTGTAGCAGGTGAGAAAAGCGAGAGTGGCTGTGTCCCAGTAAAACTTTATTTACAAAAGGAGGTGGCAGGCTGCATTTGGCCCTTGGATATAGTTTGCTGATCTTGTAGATAAAAACCGAAACTGGAGCTGATTGTTTACCCTCAAGGTTGGGGTGTTCTTTGAGGTCGGAGTAGCCCCCTAGTGCGTAGATTGTTTCTGCAGAATGTAAACATATGGAGACTGGTCCACTGAAGTGTTTTCACTGTTAAATAGGGAAGTGCTATACATTTAATATTTTTCGTTCTTCTTTTTTTTTTTAATCTGCTTTTGGATTCTCTTTTTGATCCTAGGTTAAAAGGAAGAAAACCAATAAAATTCTTCTAAGTTGACTGGAGGCAGTATGAATGTAGAGTTCCTGAAAAAAATTATTTCCTTCATTCTAGCTTATTGACTGTAGAGTGGATGAAAACAGAGCTGAGAACATACTAGAAATTCCCAGAAATGAACTATTATTTTAAATGTTGCCTTTTATAAAGTTAGGTGGGAAATCAGCAACTAAATCTCTGTCCCTAATTGGAAAGTTGTCATGTGCCATCAATGTCTATCTTATGACTTCAAGAGCCCTTGATGGAGGATTAGGGGTGGTGTGTGAGTGTACGTGTGCATGTGTATGTGTGTGTGTGAGATCCTATATAATAAAAGGCTAATGTGCAAATTGACCAAACAGCAGAACGACTGGTTGCTATGATGTGCACTGACCACCAGGGGGAGTACCACTTAGCCAGAAGCCAGGCTTGCAGCTGGCGAGTGCAGCGGTGGCGGTGGGAGCCTCTCCTGCCTCCACAGCAGCGCTAAGGATGTCCGACTGACAGCTTAGGCCTGGGGGAGGACATCTCCCAAGGGCTCCCGGACTGCAAGAGGGCACAGACTGGGCTGGGGGAACCCCCCTCCCCTACGAGTGCATGAATTTTGTGCACTGGGCCTCTATATTATATAAACAAAACTTCTTCAAATTTCATTTTATGTTTGACATCCATTTTACTCAATATGTTTTGTGTTAGTAGACAGACTATTTAGAGTACTTCGTGGCTTTTTAAAAATTGTCATTGCTTAGGTACATAGGAAAAAGTATTGGAGGGCCCTGACTGGTGTGGATCTGTAGCTAGAACGTCGGCCTGCGGACTGAAGGGTCCCAGGTTTGATTCTAGTCAAGGGCATGTACCTTGGTTGCAGGCACATCCTCCATGGGGGGTGTGCAGGCGGCAGCTGATTGATGTTTCTCTCTCATTGATGTTTCTAACTCTCTCTTCCTCTCCCTTCCTCTCTGTAAAATATCAATAAAATATATTTAAATCAAAACATATTGGAGGTTTTAGATTTCATAATTTGTGTCATCCCTGTGAATTCAATAAAAAAGAAAAAATACTTTTCTAAATTATAAATTATGTTAAAAAAGGGAATTTTGCATCATACTTTATCTTTCCATTCAGGCATACAACAAATGAATTACTGGCTCAAAATGTGAAATTTCAAACAGACAAATAAAAGCACAGAATATAGATTTAGGAGACAACTGTGTATAGGATTTATGAATATTATGGTATTCTTTTATGTAATTTTCCCCACATTTTTTATGTCTATATCTTAACAGCAAGCAAAATAAGGTGGGAAAGGACCCTGGTTGGGTGGCTCATTTGGAGCATCCTCCCATCCACCAAAAGGTTGTGGGTTCAATTCCCAGTCAGGGCACATACCTATGTTGCGGGTTCACGTAAGGGAGGCAACCAATCAATGTTTCTCTGTCCTATAGATGTTTCTCTTTCTCTCTCCAAAATCCCTTCATCTCTCTCTAAAATCAATTTTTTAAAAAAAGTATCCTCAAGTGAGGATTAAAGAAAAAAAATGAGGTAGGAAGATCTTAAATTTAGAGTCCGTGATAGGAGTGGGCACTGACTCTAAAGCACCTACATTTACAGACAGCATTTCATCTGCGAGGTCACGTTACATTGCCATGGAGGGAAAGTGATAACGTTGGAATCTATTTAGACCACTTACTTCGATGCAGATTCCTCCCAGGCTGGCTTCAGAAGACAATGAAAGGAATCCGAAGGTCGCCCGCACAAAGTATTGTCTATATTGCGCTATTTCGGTTAGGTATTTTGCTGAATTCCATCCAGCTCAGCCATTAGTTCCAAAACAAAATGGTTAGCCTTCCTCTCATTATATTTCACATGCATCATAAAAATTATTCAGATCACAGTTTAGAATACTTCACATTACAATCCACATATGTAATACTTTTAAATGCATGCTAATAAGAATGGAAAAAAAAAACCCTCTATTGACCAGATACTAGTATATGAAGGTTATGCTTCCTGCCTTCTTTCTTTTTCAAAAAATTTCCTTCTTATAATGGATGAGAAAATGACTTGTGTAAATATCTACTCAAATGACTACACTTTCAGTATCATTATTGCACGCAGAGCCTGGGAATCTGCAAGGGGGGGCAGCGTCTAGGCTTGGATTATCTCCATTAATAGTATTCCTCCCATTGTGGAGTGTTTCTATTGTCCTGCTGGAAGGGATCATCACACTCCATAATCCATGACCCACTACACTAAAGGTCAAGTGTGCTTGAAATTGCCATCTGATTAAAGTTCAACTCCTTGGTTAGACTTGCCTGGGTGGCCTCAGAATTAGGCCCACAGTTTTTGCCGGTATGGCTCAGTGGATAGAGTGTGGGTCTGCAGACTGAAAGGTCCCAGGTTCGATTCGGGTCAAGGGCATGTACCTCGATTGCAGGCTTCTCCCTGGGGCCAGGCCCTGGTTGGGGCTCGTTCAGGAGGCAACCAATCGATATGGTTCTCCCACACCGATGTTTCTGTCTTTCCCTCTCTCTTCCATTCTCTCAAAAAAACAATGGGAAAATGTCCTCGGGTGAGGATTAAAAGGAGAAGAAAAAGAAGAATTAGGCCTACAATTATGAATATGGACTTGAAGATCTAGAATATTTTTCCCCATGAAGATGAATTCAATGACACAGCCATGAAAAGATAAGTATAGGTTAGATTTGATAAACATACACTTGCCATATGACCCAGCAATTTCCACTTCTACGTATACACTCAAAAGAAATAAAAATATGGCCACACAAAGGAATATATGTATAACTTTATTCATACTAGACAAAATATGAAGCCACTCAAATAAAAAAAGATTAGGAAAAGATTTTAAGGAAAAAATGGAAATAGTTGTGACAGATCACTATTTAGTTTTCCTCGGTTTTTTCATCTTGTAAAGGAAGGATAGTAAAGGCTAAATTATCTAACTCATTGGATTCTTACAAACAAAATGACACAATTCTTCAAAAGGCTTAAACTACATTATTTATATTATTTTGATTTTCTTAAAAATCAGACACTTCTCATTAGAAATGGGTTTTGTTGAATTTTCTTTGATATTGCAAGAATCATTTACTTTTGTGTTTAAAACGGATTTTATTTTCTTGTTTGATGTCTAGCATTTAATATCCTCAAGTCTTTATAGGACTTAGAACATGTTAGGTGAAAATGTTGAATAGAGAGATTTGGATGAATTGTGTGTATTTTACTAAAGGGATGATGTTTACACTGAAGTCAAAGCAAAGAAAAATACTCCAACCAGTATACTTCCCATGGCTTTACTTTCACTTATTTCATTTATTTGAGCTTTGAAGTTCGGAACTTACGACAAAGTAATAATTTTTTGTTGCCAAAATTTGGCAGCTACTTAAAATGTTGACCTTTGCCGAGACCAGTTTGGCTCAGTGGATAGAGCGTTGGCTTGCGGACTGAAAGGTCCCAGGTTCGATTCTGGTCGGGGGCATGTACCTTGCTTGGGGGCACATATCCACTGTGGGGCGTGCAGGAGGCGGCTGATGGATGTCACTCTCTCATCGATGTTTCTGACTTTCTATCTCTCCCTTCCTCTCTGTAAAAAATTAATAAAATACATTTTTTTAAAATGTTGACCTTCCTGTTTAGTAGTAAAGTCTAGAGCCGTGGCTCTCAAAGTATAGACCTCATTCTGACCAGCGGCAGCATCACCTAGTAACTTGTTAGGAATACAAATTATTGGGGCCCTACCCCAACCCTACAGATCAAAAGCTCTGAGGATGGGGCCCCAAAATCTCTATTTTAACAGCTCTCCAATGAGTATTTATTGGGTCATAAAAAAAGTATGAAGTACTGACACACCTACGGCATGAATGAGCCTCTGAAGACGTTATGCTTAGAGAAAAAAACAGCCACAAAAGACCACAGATTTATGATTCCATGAGCCGTAAAGCAGTGTGGTAAAATAGTGTCGCAGAGCAGGTGTTGAGATGGGCCACTGACTTATAAGTCTAGATTTGGCCTAAGTGAAGTTTTGGCCCATAAGCCAAATCGGTCCACTGTCTGTTTTTCATTTCTTCTTGGTTCTTCTTCATTTCCTCTTGGTTCTTACTCATATTGTAGAATTTGTCTTTCATTCTTTCATTCTTATGACCATTTCTCAGAATTCTTTCTCTGGCAGGTTACTTGCCTCCAGTTCGTTTACTTCCTTTTTCTGGTGATGCCTGCTTTTCTTTCATATAGGGGCTGTTCCTTTGTTTGCCCATGGTCTCTCTTCTCTGGGTGTCTGGTTATGTAGTTCTCTCTCTCCTTTTCGTGTGGAGTGTAGAGCTCCTCTGAATCCAAGTGTGTGTGCCAATTGGGGACCAGTGTTCTGGGGCTCGCAGCTGTTCGATGGGTGCCGCAGCTGTAGATTTTCAGGCTTCCGTGTCCACTGTCTGTTTTTGTCAGTGAAGTGTTGTGGGAATTCAGCCACTCTCATTTGTTTAAATATTGTCTATGGGTGCTTCTACACTACAAGGGCCGAGTTGAGTAGTTTCAGCAGAGACCATATGGCCCACACAGCCTAAAATATTTACTTTCTGGCCCTTTGCACAAAAGGTTTGATGTTTCCATGTCTTTACAAAAAAATTTTCCGATCTTGGCTCAAATGGAAGCTTTGGTGCTGTTTTCTTGCCCATAATCCTGGACTACAAACATCTGAAATCCGTAGGTAAACACCTCATTTTGTCTTTCCATTTGAGTCTTCTTTCTACAAACTCCACTCCCTGATATCAAACTATTACTGGATAACTACAAACTTGTGAATAAGAAGAATAAACCTGTGCCCTTTCCTTGTATTTGGTAATAGTGATAACCTGTTTATCAGTTCTGTGACATTTTCTCACTAATTCAGCACTGGGAAGCCCTTGATTGTTCTGTACTACAGAGTGGCGTAAATCAATTATTTATTACTAGAGGCCCAGTGCATGAAATTCATGCACAGTTAGGGTCCCTAGTGGCTGCTGGCTGCTGGCCGGGGCCTTCCTTCATCCCATGCTGCCCCCTGGTGGTTAGCACATGTCATAGTGAGTGATCAAACTGCTGGTCAGTCAAACTCCTGAGGGGACACTTTGCACCTTAGGTTTATAGATAGATAGATAGATAGATAGATAGATAGATAGATAGATAGATAGATAGATAGATAGTCTTTATGTCTCCCAATTCTTGCTGCCTTTTTACTTCCACAACAGAAAGCCCACCTTGGGGCTGCTAAGGTTAGGAATTCATGGGAGCTGTTTGCTGTACTTCAGCCATTGAAATGATGCCATTTTATCTGGAAAATTTTTATCCTTGGACTGGAATGCTGTAGCCGCTGTATTTCACAACAGTGTTTCTGAGCACACAGATACCAAATATTGTGGGCATTCTTAGAATGTTTATTAGACGAGTTTTTGTTCGCCTTCCCATAATCAAGAATCACTGCTGAAACCTGTTTGGCTCAGTGGATAGAGCGCCGGCCTGCAGACTGAAGGATCCCAGGTTCAATTCCGGTCAAGGGCATGTACCTTGGTTGTGGGCACATCTCCAGTGGGGGGCGTGCAGGAGGCAGCTGATGAATGTCTCTTACTCATCTGACTCTATCCTTCTCCCTTTCTCTCTATAGAAATCAATAAAATATATATATTTTTAAAAATAATCACCATGTCCACCCTTAGTTAAAATATCATAATGTCCTCTTGATATTCTTTTGTACTTGACTTTCAGTCAAGGTGACTGGTGGCCAGTGTCATATAAAATACAAGAACTGAATTTTGACGTTGTCCTCATGGATGCAATGGACTCTCTCTACTTGGAATCTTTCTACTCACGCCCCTGAAGAAAGTTGGGGGTGGGGAGGGAGGCCTCGCACAGTCTCCATTCGTTTTGCAAGACCAGGCAAAAGTGTTGTTTTCGCAGCTGCGATTCCACGGTTGTACACGACCGATGTTTCTGGTTAAGAAACATGACTTGGCCAAATGTTAATGAGGTGTGTTACCGGCGAATTTGTTTGGGCCATGATTTCTTTCCGTAAGTTCCAGTTGAATACTTTGGCAGGGGATGCTGGGTAAGACACAGGAAATAGTGAGGTTGAAACTGGACATGACTGAGGTAGATCTTCCATTTAGGCTTTCTCCAGCACCTTAATGCGTGCCTTTGCCCTGCTTACTCACCGCGGGGGCGAGGTGCAGTGAGAGAGGGTCAGGCAAAGGCCAGCTGCCGAGTGTGGGTACTTGGGTGTGTTGCCAAAAGCAGCCCATCTCCAGGAGGATCTGAGCGTCACTGTTGTGTAGACTATAGTGTGGAAACGCTGTGTTGTTAAAATTAAATTGTTATTTATAGCGATGAATAAAATGTGAACTCTATAAAAGAGAGCCATATTCTGCAGCCTTATTGTCCTAGGCAACACAATAGCCACCCACACAAATCAGCTGAACGACCTCATCATTTCTGTCTTACCTACCTGAAATGGGGGTCAGAGGTGGGCGGTGGGGAAAGCTGGGAATCATGTCACACTTCAGGCACAAGGAGAGAACTGCTCTGGTAACTCTGGCTGTACTGTCCTCCTCCGTGTGCATGGGGGCTGGGACAGTCCCCGGAGCTGGAGGGGAGCTCTGATACCCCTGGCGCCTTGGCAGCGGGCCATGCTTGGGAGCTGGGCGCTACTTCCCTAAAAGAAACCACTGAAGACAAGCTCTGCCAAATGCGTAGATTTTGAGCCATTTAAAAGGCAATAATGTTCACGCTCGGAATTCCTTAGTAGGCACAGTGTCATTTAAGGGTACTTATGCTACAGGGATAAGGTTCATTATGAAATAGACACTGCAGCAAGTCCTCCATGTGACATAAACTGATTGGAGCTTGTGTATTTTTAAAACTGTGTGTGTGTGTGTGTGTGTGTGTGTGTGTGTGTGTGTGTGTGTGTACTAGAGGCCCGGTGCACAAAATTTGTGCATGCGCGGGGGGCCCTCAGCCCAGCCTGCACCCTCTCCAATCCAGGACCCCTCAAGGGATATTTGACTGCTGGTTTAGGCCCAATCCTGAGGTCCACGCAGCCTACTGTTCAGTCATTTTGTCCCTCACTAACCCCCCTGCCGGCCTGGTCGCCCCACACAGCCTGTGTTTCGTGGTCTGTCCAGTTGTTTCAGTCAATATGGCCCCTAGCTTTTTATATATTGGGATATATAATATACCCTTAATATATCTACTACCTCTTTAATACATATTTTAAGCTTCATTGGGTCAGGGTTCATGGCTGTCGTATTTATTACTGTATCTCTACACCTAGGACAGCATCTGGCATGTAATCAAGCTCATTATTTTGTTGTTAAACCAGTTTCAAAGAAGCGGAAGTACCTGAACACATTAGAAAAGATAAAATCTGGCCCATAATGCACAAATGAGTTCAAATTTTCATATACTAGTAATAGTTTGCCGCTTCAGAAATCATCTAATTGTCATCACGTCCCTTTGAGATAGGTTAATAGATACAGAATTGTACTGTATATGCTGAACATAATGGTGGGACCCTGAATAACACTTAGCTTCCCCAGATGAGATCTGTAAGATCATTGCTATAATTAAACTACATGAAAAAAAAAAGAAGGTTCTAAGGTTAAAATGGAATGGAGATTTGGATAATGAATAAAATTACTAATGCTTGCTTACCTGATCTGTCTAAAACTGCTTCATTTGTAAAATAAGTGAAATAAGCCAGTCAGAGAAAGACAAGTATCACATGGTCTCATTTATATGTAAAATCTAATGAACGAAATAAACTGATGAACAAAATCGATCCAGAAACAGGGAAGGGGGGAGGGTAGGAAGAGATTAACCAGGGAATTTATTTGCATATTAGAGGCCCAGTGCATGAATTCATGCACAGATGGGGTCCTTTGGCCTGGCTAGAGATCCAGCCCAATTGGGACCATCTCCCCCAATCTCAATCAGGGCCAGCCGGTCGGGGGAAGGGGCTATGGGAGGTTGGCCAGCCACAGGAGGTTGGCTGTGGGAGCGCACTGACCACCAGGGGGCAGCTCCTGTGTTGAGCGTCTGCCCCCTGGTGGTCAGTGCATGGCATAGCTACCAGCCGGCTGTCCAGTTATAACGATTGCTTAGGCTTTTATATATATAGATATGCATAGTCCATGGGTAAGACACAGACAAAATAGTGCAGTGAAGGCCGGGGAAGGAGTGGGTCAATGGGGAAAAGCGAGGGTGGGGAGACATTTGTAATACTTTCAACAATAAAGATAAAATGCTATATAATAAAACCCTAATATGCAAATCGACCAAATGGCAGAACAACTAGTTGCTATGATGCATTGGTGGTCAGTGCACTTCTACAGGGGGAGCGCCACTCAGCCAGAAGCTGATCTCACAGCTGGCAAACTCAGTGGCAGTGGTGGGAGCCTCTCCTGTCTCCGCTGTAGGCAGTCAGTAAGGAGCGAGGGGTCCCTGACTGCAAGAGGGTGCAGGCCGGGCTGAGGGATCCCCCTGCCCCAGTGCATGAATGTTGTGCACTGGCCTCTAGTAACGAAATAAAATGGAAGACAGTAGAATCTATCTCCGAGGGCTGCTAGAAGGAAACAGCAGGCAGAAAGCACAGTTCCTGGCATGCTACAAGTGCTTCATAAATGCGAGTTGCGTTCATCATCATGAGTAAGTTTTGAGCACTGGCCGGTGTGGCACAGTTGGTTGGGCATCATCTCATGCACTGAAAGGTCGCCCGTTCAATTCCTGTTCTAGGCACATGCCTGGGTTGCAGGCTCCATGCCTGGTGGGGAAGTGCAGGAGGCACCTGATTGATGTTTCACTCTCACATCGATGTTTCTCCCTCACTCTTTCTCTCTCTCCTTATCTCTCTCTAAAAATTAATAGAAATATTTTTGTAAAAAGAGTTAAGTTTGGAGATCTTCCTAAGTGCCAGACTCTGGGGCAAATACCTTCTCCTTCTAAGTGTTGCTCCAATTTCCCCTTCCCCTCTCCGAGCTCCTGGTGACACCTGGGGTATCTGGGATGAGGCATGAAACTGGGTTTGACCTTCACTCACCTAGCCCTTCCCACCTGACCTTGAACAAAGGTAAGGAAACCAGACACTAAATCCTGCCATCTGCCTAAGACTGTAGCCACTAGACTAGCCACATGCAGCTGATCAAATAAAATTTAAAGTGCATTGAATGTTGTTCTAAAGTTGATAAACGGCCAATAAAGATATGAAAAGGTGCTCAATATCCTTAGTCATTAAGGAAATACAAGTCAAAATCACGAGATGCCAGTTCACCTACAGCAGGATGGCTATAATAAAAACACGGACAAAATAACAAGTGTTGGCGAGGATGTACAGATATTGGATCTCTCCTGTGTTGCTGGTGGAAAGGTAAAATGGTGTAGCCACTGTGGAAGACACTCTTGCAGTTCTTCAAAAGTTGTTCTCCATACAACCTAGCAATCCTATTCCTGGATATATATGCAAGAGAATTGAAAACATATTCACACATACACACTTGTATGTCAGTGTTCCTAGCATTCTTCATGATAGCCAAAAGGTGGGAACCACCCGCATGCCCATTGACTGGCGACTGGATAAACAAAATGTGGTAGTTGTATTGCACACAGTAGGACATTCAGCCATAAGAAAGATGAGGCATTGATACACACCACCACAAGGATGAAGCTCCGAAGTATTACGCTAAGTGAAAGAAGCCAGACACAAAGGAGCACATATTGCACGATTCCGTTATAGGAAACTAGAGGCACGGTGCGCGTGAAATTGTGTGCGGGTAGCTTGCTTCCGTTTGCCTCAGCTGGCCGCCCCGCCCATCACTGCTCGTGGCTTGTATTCCCCCTCCCTACCCCCCCCCACTCCGCTGCCCATAGCTCTCCGCCGCTAGTAGCTCCCCACCACTTGTGGCTTTCCGCTGCTAGTAGCTCTCGCCTCTCTCCACTCACCACAAGAGCGGCTGCTCGTTTGATATGATATCAGTGTCTACGATAGGCAGATCTGTTGACACAAATCGGTTTGGGAGTCGTCAGGGGGAAAGAGGATGGTGAATGACTGCTAATGGGTATGGGGTTTCTTTCTGTGATTATTAAAATAATATGAAATGGGATGATGCTTGCTGATTGAGTGACATACCCTCTTCCCCGAAAGTAAGACCTTCCCCGAAAATAAGACCTACTTCCAGTTTTGCCTCTCGCTGTCATAGAAGGCATCCCCCGAAAATAAGACCTCCCCGATAATAAGTCCTCCCCCCGAACATCAGGCCTCCCCGGAATAGAAGGCCCCCGAAGCTACCGTCAGGCGGCTGACTCCTGAGTTAAAGAGACCTGGCCCTGCCTGAACAGCTCCGGCTGCGCTGCGGCCCATCCATGAGCTGGTTTGAGATGACAACAACTACCGGACCATAGATAGGCCATACATTTCCCCTTTTTTTTTTTTTTTTTTTTTTTTGGTTCAACAATAAATGTGCAACATCTTCTTCTTCATGGAAAAATAAGACATCCCCTGAAAGTAAGACCTAGCGCATCTTTGGGAGCAAAAATTTAATATAAGACACTGTCTTATTTTCGGGGAAACAGGGTATTTATGACCATACTAAAAAAAAATACCATGCTGAATCGTAGTCTTGAAAAGAGTGAACTTTATGGCACGTGAGTTGTATCTCAGTGAAGATGTTCTTTTTCTTAAAAACTCGGCTACTTTTGTTGCATCAGCCACATTTGAAGTAGGCAGTAGCTACATGTGGCTACAAAGTGGATGGTGCAGACTTGTGACCTGCCCATCAGCACAGACACTTCTATTAGACAGCGATGAGCTAGAGGAGCGCGGAGTTTCTCAGTCTGGGACCAAAAAAGCAGAAGAAAGGGAACATCACAGTCTAAAAATTGCAGAGAGAATGGAAGACAGCGTGATTATGCTTTGGAGAAATGTTACTTCGGGATCATTTTACTCTTTGTTGCCTTCTGACTCTTCCACTTGGGTGACCTCAACATTCTGTTTCTTTAATTCTCAAAACAAACCCGGGAGGTAGGTACTATTATTACTCTGGAATTTTACAAATGAATTAATTGAGGAGGCGCGTTCTCTCATCAGAACAGCACCATCATGGGTAAGATTTCTTATTTCACTTCTTGTAACAAACTAGAGGCCCAGTGCATGAAATTCATGCATTCATGGGCCCCCTCAGCCCAGCCTGCACCTTCTCACAGTCCGAGAGCCATCGGGGATGGCGAGCAGGCCTAAGCTGGCAGTCGGACATCCTTTAGTGCACTCGCCAGCCGTGGACCCGGCTCAGGGCTTCTCGGGGATCATATGAATGAACTTTCGATGTGAGCCCCAACTCACACATGCAGAATCCAGGTAACTTCCAAGGCCGCCCCGCCTTCCCCTTCTACTGGTGCAGAAATCCCAAGGGAAACGGGGAGTCCTTCTGGCAGACAGGGCCCGTGTCCTTGAGCCTGATTTCTTACCCACAATGCATCCGATGCAGGGCCTCTCAGAGCTTTAAGTCCCCGTGGCTGTCTCGTTCCCCAGATCTACCTTTCACACGCTGGCCTGTCTTGTCTGCCCCTAACCGGTACTGCAGGCTGAGGCAGCTGTGGGTCTGTTTGCCAATGACCCCCACTTTTCCCAGCCTTGAGGATTGGAATCGGGTCAGCTCACTTGCACGGCAAGTGTTCACAGAGCTACAGTGCCACAGCCTTGTCATGGGACGGGGGCGGGGGAGGGGAGAGCCTCAACATAATATACCACAGACCCTGCTTGTCCTGCCCTGGACCATTAGTAGCTGAGGTCCTCACTCTGCCAGGAGAAGTCCTATCCCCAGCTTTGATTTGCAATGTATTTTTAAAAATATATGTTTTTATTGATGTCAGAGAGGAAGGGAGAGGCAGAGAGAGAGACATCAATGAGGAGAAAGAATAATGGATCAGCTGCCTCTTGCACGCCCCACACTGCGGATTGAGCCTGCAACCTGGGCATGTTCTCTTGACTAGAATGGAACCCAGGACCCTTCAGTCCACAGGTCGATGCTCTATCCACTGAGCCACACCAGCTAGGGCCAATGTATTTTTTAAAATACGTTTTTATTGATTTTAGAGAGGGAGAGATAGAAACCTCAGTAATGAGAGAGAAGCATGGATCGGCTGCCTCCTGCACGCCCCACACTGGGGATGGAGCCCACGACCTGGGCCTGTGCCCTGACCAGGAATCAAACCCTGACCTCCTGGTTCAGAGGTGGATGCTCAACCACTGAGCCACACTGGCCTGGCTTCACTGTATTTTTTAGACCCATTTATAGTTTGGCGGCTTTTCATTTGGTGAAGTCACTACTCATCTCTTTGACGGCTGTACATCATCACATTTCGATGTCTCAGAAGTTATTCGATGAGACCCCTCTTGCTGGACATCAGACAATTACTTGTTGAATTAGTATCTCCTTTTCCCGCCAGGCTCTGGAACTCAGAGGGCTGTAACTGCTTGCTTACTCCTTCACCTTCAGCGCCTGACACAATCATCTCCGTGGAATAAAGATATTTGCCCATAATTTGAAAATCTGAATCACCCTTTGAGGAGTGTCTTACTGCCAAAGCTTTATCCAGATTTCAGATGATTCTCTGAAGAATGGCCTTCCAGAAATCGCACTGCCTTGTCAAAGAGGGTAGCAACGTTTAAGCGTTTTGGCAATGGGCTGCCAGACAGTTCTCTCAGCAGCAAGTGATACTCCCCCTCGCACAGTGCATGTGGTAACACTGAACATGCTAATTGCATAAGTGTCATTAACCTGCGAGGCAAAACATGTTATCTCATTCAGCTACTTCGTGCCTCTTTAATGACCATTTTCCTCGTGTTTAACTTTTTGTATTCCTCCTGTAAATTGGCCATTTCACGTTTCCCCCTATTTTCCTATGGTTGCCTCGCCTTCTTCTTGCTAATTAATTTATGTCAACTTTATATATCAAGCACATTAGCTTACTGTTGTCTTTCAAATGCTTTTCAAGTTCACTTTTTTATTTTCCTGCAATTTTTAAAAAATATATATTTTATTGACTTTTTACAGAGAGGAAGGGAGAGGGATAGAGAGCTAGAAACATTGATGAGAGAGAAACATCCATCAGCTGCCTCCTGCATGCCCCCCACTGGGGATGTGCCCGCAACCAAGGTACATGTTTCTCTGTCATCGATGTTTCTAACTCTCTCTCCCTCTCCCCTCCTCCCTGTAAAAAATCAATAAAATGTATTTTTTTAAAAAACAAACAAGTGGTTTATTAATAAAAAGCGTGTGCCGGCCAAGAAGAATTAGGCAAAGTTCTATAGATACTCTCAAAGTCCAAGCATGATTTGCCACCCTGGTTAATAAACAAGCAAGTGGTTTCTTAATAAAAAGAAGAATTAAGCAAAGTTCTATAGATAATCTCAGACTCCGAGCATGGTTTGCCCCCCTCGATTTGACCAGTGCATGCTGGGACGGCCTTCTGATAAGAGGTCCATCCTTTGATGGATGGTGTTGCCTGCAAGCCTTCCTCTGGAATAGGTTGACCCTTCGCTGCAATTATTGCTCCTTCCTAGGTCAGTCGGTGAAATACCAAGTCTCACGCTGTTTAAGGCTGTGAACAGCTGCAAGCTAACACGCAGAAAACATGGGATTCACATTAAGGACCTGCTGCGGAGCACATGCTAACTGATGGGCAGCTGTGCTGTGTGACGGTATTTATCCTGCTTGCCCTGTCCCAGTGGTTTTCTCTGAGTGACCACGGTATGGATTTTACTTTCAAAATACTGCTTGGCGCCGAGAGGCTGTTTCATCTTCGTCATTCATACTTCGGTCGCGGACAGTGCACAGACGGCCCCTCCCTGTTGCCTCTGAATGTTTGTTTGCATTAGAAGCTGAGGACTTCAAAGTGGAAGCAAAGCACCCAGCAGCCCTCGCGGGAGAGAGCTTCAGCCGGCGGGCCTTTTCTGCTAAAGATGCTTCCTCCCCTTGTTCTGGAAGGTGCTGGTCGCAAGCCCTTTTCCCCTCTCCCAGTGCGAGGTTATTGGGGTCCTTGCTACACGCACAGCAGAGCACATGCCCACTTTGATGTTTCTAACTCTCCATCTTTCTCCCTTCCTCTCTGTAAAAGATCAATAAAAATATATTTTAAAAATTCATGTTTATTATCATGGTTGTATGAATCAGATAGGATCTTAGGACACTCAACTCCAGTCATTTGAGAAGCGTTTAATAAGGGGCCATTCGTCAAAGTGGACCTTCCTGTGGCCGCTGTGCGCTCTGAAACTTTGGGTGACTTTCTGATCCATGGGAATCTTGGATCAGAGGTATAATTTTTTTTAAATATATATTTTATTGATTGTTTACAGAGAGGAGGGGAGAGAGATAGAAAGTGAGAAACATCGATGAGAGACATCGATCAGCTGCCTCCTGCACACCCCCAACTGGGGATGTGCCTGCAACCAAGGTACATGCCCTTGGCCGGAATCGAACCTGGGACGCTTCAGTCCGCAGGCTGACGCTCTATCCACTGAGCCAAACCGGTTTCGGCCAGAGGTATAATTGATCTTACTTGTTTCATTCCAGAATAAAAAATGAAACAAGAAAGAAGACAGTGAAGGTTGTGATGTTGTGTATGTGTGTGAATTTGGGAAGTATGGACATTTCTCAGAAAAAAATATGACAAGACATTGACACTGTTACTGCTTTGGGTTTTCCGCTTTGGAATGCTGTTTCTTCACCGGAGTTAGCTGAGGAAAAGCGGCATTTACAAGGGATGCGTGGTCTCAGGAGATGGGGTTGTTTTCAGTACCTTCAGATACCTGGCTTAAAGTAATTAGAAAGAAGTCTCAGAAAGATGGTTATTAAGCTTTTAATTGAATATCTGTGTCTGATACATTAAAATAAAAGTTTTCTGATTTATTGAAAAGGGTAAAAGTGCCCTACTCTCTACCACAGCCACGTTTGAATTCAAACTTAGCTTTAAACAAATATTTAAAATTTTAATTTTAAATTAAACCCTCAGTGGTTGAGCATTGACCTGTGAACCAGAAAGTCGCGGTTTGATTCCCGGTCAGGGCACATGCCCGGGTTGTGGGCTCCATCTCCCTGTGTGAGGTGTGCAGGAGGCAGCTGATCCATGATTCTCTCTCATCATGGATGTTTCTCTCTCTCCCTCCCTTCTTCTCTGAAGTTAATGAAAATATATTTTTTATAAAATCACAATTGCCATAGGTTGATGAAAAAGCTGAAGCAGAATAATTAACCTTCCAGTTATAAAATAAATAAGCCACAGGAATGTAGCGTACAGCATAGGAAACAGTCCATCCTGTATAATAAACCCTAATAAGCAAATAGACCAAACGGGAGAACATCCGGTCGCTATGATGCATACTGACCACCAGGGGGCAGACACCCAACACAGGAGCTGCCCCCTGGTGGTCAGTGAACTCCCCTAGGGGGCACGCCACTCAGCCAGAAGCTGGCTGTAGGCAGGCAGTAAGGAGTGAGGGGTCTTGGACTGCGAGAGCCCCAGACTACAAGAGGGATGTCTGTAGGATACCTGAGGATTGGGCCTAAGCTGGCAGACAGATGTCCCCTAAGGGGTCCCAGACTGCGAGAGGGTGCAGGCTGGACTGAGGGACTCCCCCAAGTGCACAAATTTCATGCACCAGGCCTCTAGTAATATCATAACTTTGCATCCTAATAGATGGTTAATAGACTTATGGGGTCACTATGTTGTACCCCCATGCCTGAAACTAGTACAATATTGCATGCCAACTATAATTTTAAAAATTTAGACTAAGTGTTTCAAAATCTAAAAGCTATGGTCCTTTAACATTTAGACATTAACTTATAATACTTGGAGAATGATCGACTGTGCTCTTCACATATATGCCTTTTATTTTCTAGAGTTGGGACCTGTGTTATCTTTTTATTTGGTGTGTAAGGTTTTCCAAAAGTGCTCTGAGCAAGCTTGACCTTAAAGATATCTTTGTAATTTTTTCCACATTGGTAGTGTTTGCTTTGTGAAGTCTCCCCGGTTCCCAAGCTTCCGGAAGTTACATTTCTAGACTTTCCAAGAAGTTCTAAATGGCTTCAAAGCCTCAGCAAAGGAAATTGAAGTCAGCACTGGAGAACGTGCTTGAACTTCAGCTGGGAATGTGTATGCAGATCCTGTTTTAAAGACCTCGAGAAAGAGATGTCAGTGGGCCATTTTTGTACATTACTACAGCTTATCTCAACGTGGAAACTTCAGTGACATTTTTTAATATATTCTATTGATTTTCACAGAGAGGAAGGGAGAGGGAGAGAGAGTTAGAAACATCGATGAGAGAGAAACATCAATCAGCCGCCTCCTGCACGCCCACTACTGGGGATGGTCCCGCAACCAAGGTACATGCCCTTGACCCGAATCGAACCTGGGACCCTTTGGTCCGCAGGCCGACGCTCTAGCCACTGAGCCAAACCGGTTTGGGCTATTTGGGTGTCTGTTGATATGTAATGGCTTGTGGTGGTGGGTTGGATAACTTCAAATAGTGCCAGGTTTAAAAAATGACCCCCATGTCTTGGCATTCTCTGCAAGCCCCCCAGCGACCCAAGCACATTCTCCACCCGTGCAGCAGGCCTCTATCCTATCTAATAAAAGAGCAATATGCAGATTGACCATCACTCCAACACACAAGATGGCTGCCCCCATGTGGTCACAAGATCCTGCCCCCATGTGGACACGAGATGGCCACCACAAGATGTAGCGTACAGCATAGGAAACATAGTCCATCCTATATAATAAACCCTAATAAGCAAATAGACCAAATGGGAGGAACCAGGCCTGCAAGGGCGGGCAGTTGTGGGTGATCAAGCCTGCAGGGGAGGGCAGTTAGGGGTGACCAGGCCTGCAGAGGAAGGAAGTTGGGGGTGACCAGGCCCACAGGGGAGGGCAGTTTGGGGCAAACAGGCTGCTAGGGGAGCAGTTAGGCATTAACTTTAGATAAAGACAAAAAAACACCAGATTTACTTTAATAGCTTTAGCAGTACGCACTGTGGTTGGTAGTTTAATTTACTGTATTTTCCGGGATATAAGAAGACTTTTTAACCCAGGAAAATCTTCTCAAAAGTCGGGGGTCGTCTTATACGCCAGGTGTCATCTTATAGGGCGGGTATATCCCAAACTTTTTATTTTAACTGGAAAAGTTGGAGGTCGTCTTGTACGCTAGAAAATATGGTATTTAATGTTTTATTAAGATTGGAAAACAATAAGCATTGCATATTTGAATCAAGGACTAATCTAAACCAGTAAGCATCTATTACCATCCCTGCCTGTCTGTTCTGTGTAAAGCGGCATTGTAGCAAGATGGCGAGTGTCTGGAGCAGTGATTGAAATAGTAGCCCTTGCTAATTCCAGTGATCACCACAATCATCTTTATTTTCTGATCATTAGAACACATTTTCCCTCCCAGAGTTAAGGTTTAAACTAACTGATCTCCTTCCAAAAGAATATTAGCCTTGCCCAATAGTGCATTTGAGCCTAATGTGATTTCCTTAGCTGGAAATCGAGATCCGTTTTATCTGTTCAGGAAGTGAAAGCAGCAGGTGTATAGGACTTTGGATTGTTTGTATTACGGATCACCTAAGTATCTGTGGTAACTCGGAGGTGTAAACCAAGCTCAAAAACCCAATCTGCTACCTGGAAGTAACACGCTACAATCTCACTCAGAACAGTAGCTATGCGTTTGTGGAAGTTCGGGAAGTTTCTTACAACTGCTATAGTAATAGCTTCTTTGAGGTGTTCCCTAGAAGGGATTGTGGTCCATCATTTTTTTCAGTTGATAAACTCTTAGTTTGGTGCTTTCGGTGTTAACCTATAATACTAGAAGTGTAATATGCTAATTAGACTGGACATCCTTCCAGACGACCTTCTGGACGAAGCCAGGGCTGTAAGAGAAGCCCAGGTCCCAGGTGCCAGAGGGAAGCCAGTTCTGGCAGCCGGGGGAAGGAAGGCCTACTCTTGCGTGAATTTTGTGCACCGGGCCTCTAGTTTACTTATAATGTTGCAGCCACAATAAAAGGAAGGCTGGGCAGTGGCACTCATTTCTTCGCCTCTGTTACAGCCGCTCTCTGCAAGATGTTTGAGAAAACCCTCATTGCCTCCAGCCCTCCAGGGAATTGCACACCCGATGCCCTGTTTTAAAGTCTCGGTTCTTAGTCTGCATTTTACACTCTGAACTCCAGTCCTAGCCTTTTGTGTGGCGCACTTCCAGTTAAGCGGTCTGACTGTCTTTCCAGGCAGCAGAATTGGATTCTTCTTCTTTTCCCGATGAAGAGAGCCAGGTCAGCATCAAGTTCGCAGCTTCAGACTGTTCCTTGAGAGAGGCCAGAGCTGGGTCAAGGTCACAAAGACTTATTTTTTTATTTGGGACAGTATTCAAATGGCATCGTTTCAGTCCTTTTGATTGTCATTGCTTCTGAACCAAAGCACTGTTCTAGAAGCTTTTCACTTATTGTGCTGTTCGGCTAGGAATCATTTGCTTGTGTGAGGCTATGGGAAGAAATAAGGAGTGACCTCAGCCACTGTGTTCTAGAGGAGGCCCCAGAAGTGGATTTGAACTTTCCCAGCTGGTGGGTAACAATTGTCAACATCAAATCTGCCGACCCTGTGGACACTGGTCTCCACTCTGGTTTGGCCTGCAAAGGCACATCTTCTCTTGGGGACATAACTCCTAGAGCACTTGCCACTATGAGCTTTCTTTCTGGTTCTCTCTTTAGGGGACAGTCAACCTTGAAGGCTTCCTGGGTGGTCTGTGATTACTGGTAACCAACACAGAGGAAGAGGGTCCCCGCCCAGCACCAAGTGAGGTCAGGGATGTTAGAAAGGGAAGGCCAATTTCCTTGAAGGCTTCATTTTAGCTCAGGACCAGCTCTGGCCGGAAATGGATTAGCAAACATATCTTCCACTTAGTACATTCTCTTTAGTAATGTGGGGATCCATTGGCCAGGCCCTCACTGCTAAAGGGACTGGGAGCTAGTGAGCGTGATGTCATTTATGTCCTAGCCTGATTATCATAGCCCTAAGGAAGGGTGCCAACATGTCCCACATAACCCAGAATTCTTAGTTGGTATCTTCACAAACACTTACCTGAATCCACTTTGCAGTTCAGGGGGAGGGACCTATCTATTGGGCTGTGAGGTTGTTCCAGAGAACCGGAATAAATCAAGCAATGCTCAGAGAGCTTGGAGTTACATTTATTACTTGCGGGCCCAGAGGAAAATGTCTCTCAAATTCTGGGCCCCAACATGGAGGAATTTTCCCCTACTTATATGTTTTCACCTTCTTTGTCTCCCAAATATGGGGGTATTTCTGGCCCCTTTGCAAGTTCTTAAAGAGCCCCTACGTGCTGAGGCCTTAAGACCTCAACCAAAAGCCTGGCCTGGTGCCAGCACTGATATCGTCCAGGGAAGGTTTAATGGCCTCTCTGAATTGAGAGTAGTCTCATTTAACTTATTATTTAAGCAAACAAACATTTACAGAAGCCAAATAGCAGGGTTAAAATTTCAAACAGCATTTTTTATATAAGGTGGATGCTTCACGGTGGTGATAGCTCATCTAGTTTGCACCCAATGGGATCAAAGTGACAGCTAGCAAAAGGAGTCCAGAATCGGTCACATTTTTTGTTTCATGAGCATTAAATCCTTTTCTATGAAGATCCGTCCTTCACTTTTAGTTAGGCTTCTTGCTTAGGAGATACTAGTGGCGATTTAGACTTACTTAATTTGGAAATTAAGATTTCTTACTCATGACATACCTTCAGATACAGCAAATCCTTGTCAGAATTGTCAGAGAACTAGGAATGAAAAACATTAAAGATGCTCATGGTGTTAATTTCATCCAAATATGTCAATGCCATTTGTGTGACAAGTAGAAAATTTTAGCTGTTAAATACTTATTTTTGCTTTTGCATGAATATTGATTCAAGTAAGTCACTTATTAAAATAAGTCACTTATTAACTGAGAAATGGACAGTACCTGTGGACTGCACACAGTGACTTACTTCCAAAGACTACAGTATGAAAAGGGAGACAAAAAAAAAAAAAAATAGCGCTCCTGTAGAGAAATATGACAGACACAGCCTCAGCTCCATGACCAAGGTCAACATCAACAGTGACAGTCATGTTGACAGGACATACCTTTGATATGATGTAATGAAAGTGGCAATTTACCTCTGTGGTCTTCCTCCCCCTAAAACACATAAGTACGGTCTCATTATGGGGAAAACAGCAGAGAAATTTCATTCCAGAAAATTCTACAAATCACCAGTAGAACACTCCTCAAAACTGCCAAGGTCAAAAAAAGCAAGGGAAGTCTGAGAAACTTTCAGAGCTGAGAAGAACCTAAGGAACCCTCACTCAATGTCATGTGATTTCCTAGATGGGACCCTGGGACAGAAAAGGGACATTTAAGTTAAAAGTTAAGGAAATCCAAATAAAGAATGGACCATCGCTAATGCTGATGTATCCACATTGGGTTATTAGTTGTAACAAATGTACCATTCTAATGCAAGATGTTATTGATAGGAAACTGGGTACAAAGTATACGGGGACTCTGTGTATTATCTGTATAATTTTCCTAAAAATCCAAAACTTGTAAAAACATTTTTTTAAAGAGTAGTCTCCATTGTTGAGTATAAGAGGCCATGCACAAAAGAGTACACACAGTATCATTTCATTTATATGAAATTCAAGGACAGGCAGAATGTACCTATTATGATAGACATCAAAATAGTGGTTATTTCAGGAAAAGAAGATTGTTATGATTGCAAAGGCACATGATAGAGCATTTGGGGTAATGGAAAGATTTCTACATCTTCTAGGGGGTAGTCACATAAATGTGAGTGTGTATGAATGTGTGGGATCGTGAGCTTACTTTATTGGAAGCATGTTATACCTCCTGTTATGGACTGAATTGTGGCCCTCAAAAATTCATATGTTACACTGTTAACCCCTACGACCTCAGAATGTGACTGTATTCAGAGAGATGGACTTTAGGAGGTGATTATAGTTAGGTGAGGTCATGTGTGTAGACTATCCTATCTAATAAAATAGTAATATGCAAATTGACCATCACTCTAACACACAAGATGGTCGTCCCCATGTGGTCAAAGATGGCCTCCACTAGATGGCCAGCAGAGGAGGACAGTTGGGGGTGACCAGGCCTACAGGGAGGGAAGTTAGGGGGGACCAGCCCTGCAGGGGAGGGCAATTGGAGGCGACCAGGCCGACAGGGGAGGGCAGTTGGGGGGAACCAGGTCTGCAGGGGAGGACAATTAGGGGTGACCAGGCTGGCAGGGGAGAGTAGTTAGAGACAATTGGGCCAGCAGAGGAGCAGTTAGGGGGGGGTAAGGCTGGCAGGCAGGCAGGCAAGTGGTTGGGAGCCAGCAATCCTGGATTGTGAGAGGGATATCCAGCTGCAAGTTTAAGCCTGATCCCACAGGACATCCCTTGAGGGGTCCCAGATTAGAGAGAGTGCACACACACACACACACACACACACACACACATACACGTGCATGAATTTCATGCACTGGGCATCTAGTAATCCAATATGACTGGTTTTCTTATTAGAAAAGGAAATCTGGACACACACACACAGATACCTGGGTCCTGTGTGTGCAGAAAAGACCCTGTGAAGAGGTGGCAAAAGAGTGGCCCTTTGCAAGCCAAGGAGGCGGGCCTTGGGAGAAACCAACCCAACTCGCACTTCTATCTCCGACTTCCAGCCTCTAGAACTGTAAGAAAATAAATGTCTGTTGATTAAGCTACTCAAAAAATAAAAAGTAGTCTCATAAAAGATGAGCTTACTCTCTCTCTTGAATGATCCCTTGGTGATGAGGTGAATGAAAGAGGACCACAGATAGTGATGCTTTTTGAGATCTAGACTCGAATAGACCTGAGAATGCAATATCAATTCTTCGACAAGGACAATGTCTCATTCTGAGTAGAATTGACGGGCTGAGTTTACCCATAACCGAATCAAAGCAGTAAGTAACAGTCATTTAGCATAATCTGGAACCTCCACTCTGAACACATTATGTGCTTGAGAGCAACACTTGGGAACATCTACGTGGGGGGTGGACAGTCTCCTGTAAATCTTTTTAGACTTTGCAGGCCATACAGTTTCTATCACAAACACTCAGCTCTGCTGCTGTCACAGAAAAGCAGCCACAGACAATACATAAACAAAGGCATGCGGCTGTATCCCGATAACGATGTTTACTGAAACAGGTGGCAGTCTGGTTTGCCTGGTGCCCTGTAGTGTGCTGGCCCCTCGCCTATGTGATTATATTGCCCAGTTCTTTAGGTGTACCATAGTTTCTCCTTTAAGAATTCATCAGTGGGGAGAACACATGTAATACTTTCAACAATAAAAATAAAGAGAAGGAGGCAAGTTTAAAAAAAAAAGAAATTCATAAAGGAATGTAGACTGAGCAACTTAGAGTAAGATAGTTTTCAAAGGGAGTAGAAATGGCAGCAACGTAGATAGATGTGGGTTGTTGAGTCTTTGGAAGCTCCAAGGTGTATGTGTGTGTGTGTGTGTGTGTCTAATTCAGGGAAGTTCATTAACCACATTCTTTTTCTTTTTTAAAATATATTTTTATTGATTTCAGAGAGGGAATGGAGAGAGAGAGAAACATCCATGATGAGAGAGCATCATGGATCGGCTGCCTCCTGCATGCCCCACACTGGGGATCAACCCCACAACCCAGGCATGTGCCCTGACTGGGAATCCAACCATGACCTCCTGGTTCATAGGTCAACGCTCAACCACTGAGCCACACAGGCATAGTCCATCCTTCCTCCTTCCCTCCCTCCCTGCCTTCCTTCCTTCCTTCTTTTGAAACCACCTTCTTAACAAGGCCCACTCATTTAATACTAACACTTTCCTTAACATTCTTTTATCCTATAGACTTATCCCCTTAACTTACTGATTGTTTATTGTTTCTATGTTTTTACTGCTCCTGGCACACAATCTATCCTATCTAATAAAAGAGCAATATGCAAATTAATCATAACTGTTATACCCACAAGTCACGCCCACCAGCCAATCAGGAGTGTATGCAAATTAATCCAACCAAAATGGCTGCAGCCACGGAGAAAGAAGGAGGGAGGCTTGGGTTTCCCCAGCAATGGAGGAAGCCAAGCTTTCCGCAAACCCTGGCCAGCCTTGGCCTCTGCTCCAGGCTACAAAGTTTCAATTGTAGAAAATAAATCAATCCCAACAGAAATGGCTGCTGCCATGGAGAGAGCAGGAGGCTTGGCTCCACTCCAGCCTACAAAGTTTCATTTTAGAAGATAAATAAATCCCAGATACCAGGCCTCCAGTTGGGTCACTGTGGGGCATGGTCATCCTGCAAACCACCACAGGCCCCTTGCCCAGGCGGCCCTACTCCCCAAGGGAAACCTCACCCTGATCCAAACCAGCTGGCCCCCACCCATGCACCAGGCCTCTATCCTATCTAATAAAATAGTAATATGCAGATTGACCATCACTCCAACACACAAGATGGCTGCCCCCGTGTAGTCAAAAGATCCTGCCCCCATGTGGACACAAGATGGCCCACACAAGATGGCCAGCAGGGGAGGGCAGTTGGGGACAATCAAGCCTGCAGGGAAGGGAAGTTAGGGGTGACCAGGCTAGCAGAGGAGGGAAATTGGGGGTAACTGGGCATGCAGGGAAGAGCAGTTTGTCCGGGGGGGACCAGGCCCACTGGGAAGGGCAGTTAGAGGTGGCCAGACCTGCAAGGGAGGGCATTTAGGGCAAACAGGCTGGCAGGGGAGTGGTTAGGGATGATGAAGTTGACAGGCAGAAGCAGTTAGGGGCAATCAGGAAGGCAGGCAGGTGAGCAATTGGGAGCCAGTGTTCCTGGATTGTGAGAGGGATGTCCAACTACCTGTTTAGGCCCAGTAGGATCGGGCTTAAACAGGCAGTCAGACCTTCTTCAAGGGGTCCCAGATTGGAGAGGATGCAGACTGGGCTGAGGGACACCCCTTCCCCATGCACGAATTTCGTGCACCTGCCCACTAATATATATATATAAGCCTAAGCAAGCAGCTGGCCAGCCGGTAGCTATGATGCACCCTGACCACCAGGGAGCAGATGCTCAAGCAGGAGTTGCCAAGCTGTGGTGACTTGGCAGCTGCAGTTCTCCAGTGATACACCGGGACTAGAGAGGAGGGAGCCTAATTCTGGGGTGCATCACCCATGAACTGCCCTCTTGCAATCTGGGACCCCTCAGGGGATCTCAGAGATCCAGTTTCGGCCTGATCCCCACAGGCCAGGCCGAGGACCCCCCACCAGTGCACGAATCTGTGCACTGGGCCTCTAGTAGTAATATATTTGAGTGTAAATCTCTAATTTTGTACTTTGCTTGTCCTGCTTGTTCTATGTAATCTTTTATTTTTCTCTCTTTGTTATGTAATTAATTTTATCACTCAGATTTCCTCCCCCACTTAGTTTAGAATTCAGACACTGTGTTTCAATTCTTTTAGTGGTTACCCTCAAAATAACAACTTTTATTATAGACTTACAAATTGTAATACTTAAGTCTCATTACCCTTATCTCAGCCAATGCAAGGATCTTAGGACATTTTAATTTTATCCCTTCTTGATTTACATGTTAATATTTGTCACACATTTTAGTTCTCTCTATATTTGCGAACCCATAGGATTTTATGATTGTTGTTTTCCATGGTTAGTACTTATAAAGATTTTACCTACATATTTGTATATTTAGTGTGATCTCCATTCTTTGCTGCCTCTCTGACGTAGCTGGGGTAATTTTTCTCCTGCCTGAAGTATCCTTTAGAGCAGTGATTCCCAGAGCGGGACACACGCCCCACAGGGGGGGCAATTTGACGTTTCAGGGGGCCATTGGAGAATGAGTTACTCACAGTGAATGCTGTGGGTTCCTTATGGCTCTAGAGGCCTCATCGACAGCAGATAAATACATATTGTGACATGTTTATGCATTTCAGTTCTCCAGTCTATGTTTTGGAACTTTATTTGCTATTTTTTCCTATCACTTCATATTATTTTTAACAATTTCTTAGCGATTTCTTCTTCAATACTTCAACTTTCCTTTTGTTCTTTTATTTTTTTCTTTCATGGATCTTGTGTTCTTTGGAGGCTTGTTTAGACCAAGTTCACGGCCTTTGACTTCTTCCATATAAACAGGAGCTCACTTTTTGAATAATAAAAAAAATTATGTCTTTGTTTTTCTATGATATATCTAGGTATCATTTCTTTTTCTTCATCCTGCTGCGATTTGCTAGGAACCTTGAATTTGTGCATAGACCTATCTGATGAAAATATTCTATGAAAAATTCCCAGCATATCCTCAAATACTGTTTCTACTTCATTCTCTCACTGCTCTCCTACTGTGACCCCAATGAACATGTATTAAATTTTCTCATTATTTCATCCAAGTCTCTTACCTTGTCTTCTATGTTTTCTTTTTGTTTTTCTCTGTGATGTATTCTGGATACTTTTTTCTGACCCATATTCCTCTTTACCTATCCTTCCCTGAGCTCTCAGCTGCTCTGAAATCCATCCATTGAGTCTTACATTTTGGATTTTGGATTTTTCTGTGTCCATACCTCATGCCTTGGTCTTTCTCTTTTGTCTCTTACTTGGATTCTGGCTCATACTAAAATGACTCTCTTTCTCAAGTGAGGATTTGCCTGCCAGATTTGTGGGGGAGAGTTTATGGCCAGGACAGCACTTGATCCAATTATAAGATTGAGATTTCATGGACCACCCAAAAAGGGAGCCAGATGGCAAGTCCATGCAAGGTTAGGCTTGCTTTTGGGTGACCTCCACTTTAGCCACATAACCTTTCAGAAGAAACCAGATCAAAGTGGGGATTGGGTTATTAGATAGATTGCAAGTCTTCTCTTAACTCACCTACTGCCTATGAGACCTATTCTCCTATGAGAGCTGTGTATGGATGAGCTTACAGCTGTGGCTTCCCTTGTTCTAGATCTTTAACTGCCAACATTTAAGTACTTTATAACATATGTACAATATACTCTCAAGAAGATGGTTGCCTGGCTGGTGTTGCTCAGTGGTTGAGCATTGAACTGTGAACCAGGAGGTCCCAGTTCAATCCCCTGTCAGGTGCCTGGGTTGCAGGCTTGATCCCCAGCTTGGGGCATGCAAGAGGCAGCCGATCTATGATTCTCTCTCATCATTGATGTTTCTATCTCTCTCCTCCTTTCCTCTCTCTCTCTGCAATCAATAAAACATTTTTTTAAAACAAGATGGTTTGTGTGTGTCCAAGCTTTATTTGGTTCTTCAATAGGAAGACCTTGGGCAGCGGTTGGCAAACCACGGCTCACAAGCCACATGCGGCTCTTTGGCCCCTTGAGTGTGGCTCTTCCACAAAATACCACGGCCTGGGCGAGTCTATTTTGGAGAAGTGGTGTCAGAAGAAGTTGAAGTTTAAAAAATGTGGCTCTCCAAGGAAATTTCCATCGTTGTGCTGTAGATATTTGACTCTGTTGACTAATGAGTTTGCCAACCACTGCTCTAGAGTAACTATTTTACTATTATCAGAAACAGACCGTCCCCTGGTCCTCTCCTGATTCTTAGTTTTTATGGTGAAACTAGAGGCCTGGTGCACGAAATTCATGCACTCAGGGTAGGATCCCTCAGCCTGGCCTATGCCCTCTTGCAGTCTGGAAGCCATCAGCCACGCCACTGTGCTCGCCAGCTGTGAGCTCACCTTCTGGCTGAGCGGCCCTCCCCCTGTGTGAGCGCACTGACCACAGGGGGCAGCTCCTGCATTGAGCGTCTGCCCCCTGGTGGTCAGTGCGCATCATAGCGACCTGTCATCCTGCCATTGGGTCAATTTGCATATTAGCCTTTTATTATATTGGCTAGTATCCTAGTAGTATGGGAGACCGTTTCTATTTTTTAGGGGGACAGTAGTAAAGAGGTACTTGTCCAAAACAGGCCACCCCCAGAAGAAGTCTCCTTTTGTGTGTCTGGGCCAAGCACAGCCCTCCGTGCCTTCTGTCATCTGCTCCCAACCATTTGAAGGAGCTGTTACCTCCATTTCCGGGTTTAAGTAAAGCAGGCCCAGAGAGATTGACAAACTGGCTGGACGTTGTCATAGTAATGGGCAGAGCCAGGCCTCAGCCCCAGTCTTTTCAACTCTCAAGCACATGCTCTGTTTATGCTGTGATGGCTTTGGTTCAAAGAGGAAAAGTTGAAATGGATCAAGGGTCAAAGTGCCTTCCCTTAAAGGGGCTTTGGCATATATAAGGAATGTTTGCACCTGCAAGAGAGGTGTGTACTTCAGGCTGCTTGGCCATTGCCAAGAGGAAGTTGTAAGTTCAATGTGAAATATTAATGTGTGAGTATTCTAGTATTCTTAGCTACTAGAATAATTTTCCTTTAAAAATGTCAGAGATCACTCACTGAAGCTGCCTAAAAAAATCATGTATTAAAGACATCTTGTTCTCTTTTGTTTTTATTTTTTTAAATATAATGTTATTGATTTTTTAGAGAGGAAGGGAGAGGGATAGAGAGTTAGAAACATCGATGAGAGAGAGACATCAATCAGCTGCCTCCTGCACGCCCCCACTGGGGATGTGCCCAAAACCAGGATACATGCCCTTGACCGGAATCGAACCTGGGACCCTTCAGTCCACAGGCCAAAGCTCTATCCCCTGAGCCACACCGGTTTTGGCGACATCTTGTTCTTTGATATGATCTATACCCACCTTCCTTGTATGTGTGCTCGATACTCTGCATGTTTCATTCCTTAGTTCTTCCTCCTCTTGGTCGCTATAAAACAATTTGGTTAGTGGACAGGAAATAATCATTGAATATGTATTTGTTTTTTGTGAATTGATAAATATTATTGGCTAAGATGTTTATCATTTTATCCCATCCCAAGTCTATTTACTGATTAAAGTTTGTACTTAAAATTGTCAGTCTTCCACTCGGCATTAATTAGAAACTGTGAAGTTTTTTTGTCTTCTAAGTCTGGAGTCTATTTACTGGTAATTTCACCAAAAAGTGATCATATGGCTAAAGTAAGAAGTTTATTTCCATCCAGTTATATTTTGTGGTGGTAGACTATTATGGTGATTGAAGCTTATATTCAATCTTGCCAGATGATACAAACTGAAATTTTAGTAAACTGTTTAAATATTCAAAGAAACAGAAAGCTTGAGTTAATTTTGAGCCAATCATTGTCACAGCTGATTTTATGAACTTTTAGGTTGAAAAGCTTTTGGAATTTGAGCGACTTTGGTTCTCTGCCATCACAAAATACTATTTTTGTAGAATGCCTCAAGTTTACAAGGCCTGTTTTAAATCATTAAAACAAAGTTTTTCAGAACAGATGTTAGTACATGTTAAAAGTTTAAAAAAAAGTCTGCTTTTTGAGTTTTAATTATGGTAGCATTAGGAGGATTTTGTATTGGCAATCTGCATCTCTCATACAACAAAAGAATTTTTTTACAGAACTATTCAGAAAATCAATTCACATCTTATGATTTTTACAACTTTGTCTGCCTTTCAGTAATTGATATTGACAAATTAAAGGTTTTATTTCTGTTAGATAGTGACAGTCTCCTGAGAGATTGAAGAGCTATAAGTTTAGATTCACTGAAATCCTATCTAATAAAAGAGTCATATGCAAATTGATTGTAGCTCTGCTACACCCACAAAGCCACGCCCACGGCCAATCAGGAGTCAGTGTGCAAATTAACCCAACCAAGATGGCTACGGCCACAGAGAGAGCAGGAGGGAGGCTTGGGTTGCCCCGGTGATGAAGGAAGCCAAGCTTTCCGCACACCCTGGCTGGCCCAGGCCTCTGCTTAAAGCTACGAAGTTTCAATTATAGAAATAAATAAATTCCAACAAAAATGGCTGCCACCACAGAGTGAGCAGAAGGCTTGACTCCACTCTAGGCTACAAAGTTTCAATTATAGAAGATAAATAAATCCCAGATCCCAGGGCCTCCACTTGGGTCACTGGGGAGGGGGGGGTAGCTGGCCTGCAAACCACCACAGGCCCCTCGCCCAGGCCACCCCATGCCCCAAGGGAACCCCCACCCTGATCTGTGACACCCTTCAGGGTAAACCAGCTGGCCCCCACGCATGCACCAGGCCTCTATCCTAGCTAATAAAAGAGTCATATGCAGACTGACCATCACTCCAACACACAAGATGCCAGCATGGGAGGCCATTTGGGAGGGACCAGCCCTGCAAGGGATGGCAGTTGGGGGTGATCAAACCTGTAGGGGAGGATAGTTAGGGGTGATCAGGCCTTCAGGAGAGGGCAGTTAGGGGCAAACAGGCTGGCAGGGGAGCAGTTAGGCATCAACCAGGCTGGCAGGGTTGTGGTTAGGGAGTGGTCAGGCTGGCAGGCAAAATCTATTAGGGGCAATCAGGAAGGCAGGCAGGTGAGCAGTTGGGAGCCAGCAGTCCTGGACTGTGAGGATGCCAACTGCCTGTTTAGGCCCAATCCCACTGGACATCCCTCGAGGGTCACAGATTGGAGAGAGAGCAGGCTGGGCTGAAGGACACCCCCTCCCCCATGCACGAATTTCATGCACCGGGCCTCTGGTAGACTATAAGTATCTTAAAGAGAAAACTCGGGTTTGTGCATCCTGAAGTGGATTTATCTGCAGCCTGGTAATGGGGGTGGAGCCTGGTGATGGGGTGGAGCCTAGTGATGGGGGTGGAGCCTGGTGATGAGGGTGCAGCCTGGAAGGAGAGAGAAGCTTGTTTCCTAACTGCAAGACTGGGCTGCTAATGCATAATCTGAACATGAGGTAGGGGTGGGGGAAAGGATTGCATATGGTGTTTCTCAGATTTACTTGACAGAGAAATTTTTATTCTTTTTTTTATATGTTTTATTGGTGTGTTTTTTTTACAGAGAGGAAGGGAGAGGGATAGAGAGTTAGAAACATCAAGGAAAGAGAGACATCCATCAGCTGCCTCCTGCACGCCCCCCACTGGGGATGTGCCCGCCACCAAGGTACATGCCCTCTACCGGAATCAAACCTGGGACCATTCAGTCTGCAAGCCGACTGTCCACTGAGCCACACGAGTCAGGGCTATCTTTATTCTTTTTTGTTGATTTCAGAGAGGAAAGGAGAGGGAGAGGGAGAGAAATGTCAATGATGAGAGAGAAGCATGGACCGGCCGCCTCCTGCATGCCCCCTACTGGGGATCGAGCCTGCAACCTGGGCTTTTGCCCTGACAAAAAATGAAACTATGACCTCCTGGTTCAGAGGTCAAGGCTCAACCACGGAGCCACACTGGCTGGGTGAACTCTTATTCTTTAATGACTCCACAAGATAGCAATTTGGCAATCCTGATTTAGGGTGTTAGCTAATTACATTTTTGTTTCTGTGCTACTGTACACATTTGCCATAATCCTGATGCAACTAAAATGAATAATAGAGAAAGGAGGATTGCTGGCTTTGACATTTCGTTTACTGGCTTATTTAATTTAAATTAGATCGTTTAATTTGATTTCACTCACAAGCGGGTCTGACTTGTTAGGGAGACCCATAAAACATGCTTCTGAATGGGAAGAGCTGATCAGTGCTCTGCAGACGTGTTATTGGAAAGAATTCTGTTAATGACCATGGGAAATTCCAAGCTCCAATATTAATTCCCTCCCCGTCTTAGATGCGCAGCTGTGATTAATGGCGGGCAACAATGCTATTATAGGAAATAAGCACTTGGAAAAACAATCTATGTTAGCGACATTAATCGCGCACGCTCACATTATAAATATGATTGGGAATGTAATTTCATACTGCCAGGCTTTCGTAATTATTAGTTTTCATTTAGACAGACTAGCTTACGCACACAGACTTTCACAGTGTGATCATGTTAGTGCCCGTGATAAATAATCAAGTTCATGATCACTGCTAGGACAGTCAGGCATGAGCTTCTAAAACGTAGTTTCTCGCCGAACCTGGTTTGGCTCAGTGGACAGAGCTTTGGCCTGCGGACTGAAAGGTTCCGGGTTCAATTCCGGTCAAGGGCACGTACCTTGCTTGCGGGAACATCCCCAGTAGAGGGCGTGCAGGAGGCAACTGATCCATGTTTCTCTCTCATCGGTGTTCCTAATTCTCTATCCCTCTCCCCCCCTCTCTGTAAAAAATCAATAAAATATATATTTTTAAAAACACATGTAGTTTCTCTACTAAATGTTTTCATTGGGCCAGTTCCTGAAGGTGCTTTTTTTCTTTCGGGAGGGATGTTTCCAGAAATTCCTTGGAGAGGGATTGGGGATGCGCTCACGCTTTCTGGGGCTCTGTCTTCTGTCCTTTGTGGTCTGTACCCTGAAGTTCTCGCAGTCACATCGTGGCTTCTGTGACCTCCTGTTCACTCGTGGGAGAGGGGAAATGTGAACTTAGATTTTCGAGTCCCACGTGTCTAGCTGTAATCCTGCTCTACCAGGCAGCTACTTCTGTTTGGCCAGAGGCCACCTGTCTTAGCGGAGTGTCCTAATCTGCAGAGTGAAGGCTAATAGTGTATTAGCTCTTGAGATAAGTTAGGATAAATAACAAGAGAATAAACGTTAAGTCCTTAGCAGCATGCGCAGCACGCCTGCTGGAAATGGTAGTTGATGCCTGTCATCTACATGTTGACCTCCTGCCTTGAACTTTAAAATAGATTGTTACTAGAGGCCCAGTGCATGGAATTTATGCACAGCTAGGGTCCATAGGCCTGGCCAGCGATCAGGTCCTATCAGGTTCCCCGTCTCCCTGCCTCCCCTTCTCCTCCTTCCGTCACCACCTGCATGCTGCCACCACCTCCCCATTGTAGCCTTGAGCGGAGGCCAGGGCAGGCCAGGGTGTGTGGGAAGCTTGGCTTCCTCCATTGCTAGGGGCAACTCAAGCCTCCTGCTCTCTTCAGCTCCATGGCTGCTGCCATTTCTGTTGGGATTTATTTATCTTCTATAATTGAAACTTTGTAGCCTTGAGAGGAGGCCAGGGCTGCGGGAGCTTGGCTTCCTCCATTGCTGAGGAAACCCAAGCCTTCTGCTTGCTCCTGATTGGCTGGTGGGCGTGGCTTGTGGGTGTAGTGGAGGTATGGTCAGCTTGCATATCACTCTTTTATTAGATAGGATTGCTTTCAGAAAAGGAGAGAGGGAGAGACATAGAAACATCAATGATGAGAGAGAATCATAGATTATCTGCCTCCTGCATGCCCCCTACTGGGGATGGAGCTCACAACCTTGGCATGGGCCCAGACCAGGAATCGAACTTGGGACCCTTTAGTCCTCAAGCCAATGCTCTATCCACTTAACCAAACCAGCTAGGGTTTGACCTTCCTACTCCTCTCTAATTTTGCTCTAGACAGAGTAGGGCAACGTGGTAGGTTACAGTTGTGAATACGTGAAACACAGAGTTCATTCTTGTATTATTATTCATTCATTATTGAATTATTTTTCAGACAGGCAACTGTAAGCCTACTTTTGCCCCATCCTGTTAAATATGTAAGTCATTCTTTGGACTCACCCTCAACCATGCCTCGTCACTTACTGTGCTGCGTGTTCCTTTGTTTTCTGAAGTGTCTCTCAGCCACCTCTGCTGTATCGGTTTGGGTGTTTGTCCTCCCTCATTTGGGCAGATGTGGCAACTTTCTGTTTGGTGCCCCCTAGATTCTCAACCCGTGCTCTACTTTTCTGAGTCACTGTGATCTCCGGTCCCTTCTCCCCCACTTCTCCCACTGCTCCCCCTCCAGGCTGGCAGCCCGCAACACCAGGCAGCTTGTGGTATCCCGCACACACCATGCTGTGACTCCGCTCTGGGCCATTGCACATACTACCACCTATTTCTGGAACCTTCCTCTGTCCCTTGTTAGCCCAAAAAAGGTATTCGTCTCTCAAGCCCTCCTAGGTGTCCATGTGTCAGAGAGGTTTCTCTGCCCACCCTCCTAGCCACAGATGACAAACTCTTAGTATTATGCTATGTCAATACTTTGGTCTTAAATATTATTCTAAAAGTAGGTACCTATATCAGCAATCTCTTAAATTGGGGGTTTCTTGAGGACAGTCACACTTTATTAATCTTTTTGTGTTTGTTCTGTGCATTTTTTAGTCTTTTATCCTTGGGGAAAATGAGGTAAATGAATAGGGTAAAATAGCAATAGAATTTTTAGTGTCAGTGGTTTAATGTTTGTGGAAGTTCTTTAAATATGTAGCTTAAAAGGCCTAGACCTACACAACCAAGTCAGAGTTCTTATTTCAGAATGCCTTTTTTAAAATATATTTTTATTGATTTCAAAGAGCAAGGAAAGAGGTAGAAGCATCAATGATGAGAGAAAAGCATGGATGGGCTGCCTCCTGCACACCTCACACTGGGGATTGAGCCCGCAACCCGGGCCTGTGCCCCAATCGGGAATCGAACCCTCTTGGCTCATAGGCCAACGCTCAACCACTGAGCCACATGGGCCAGGCACTTTGGAATTTTTCTTACAGTTCTCCATGTGTGTGTGTTTTTTATTTCTTTCCCCCTGTGTGTGTGTTCTCCTTCCTTTTCTTATGTGTTACCAAAAAACTTTTTTCTGCCCTTCTTGATACGTGCTCCCTCATAAATGAGCTAACGAACAGCTAGGCTCCATGCCCCTCTGCTCTGGCTCTAATCCCAGCCCTTAAAACATGCGTGCACATGAGCACACGTTCACTCAATGAGATATTCCCCAACTTCTGGGTAAGCAGAAACTGCTATATATGCTCTGCAGTCTTCTCATAAAAATAGTGAATGGTGACTACGTAGACTCAGCCCAGAGGCTGACGTGCTACACAAAATCTCAAACGAGGTCTACTACACTTTGCACGGAATGATCGAGGTTTGACAGCAGTACCAATTATGCCAACACAAGTGCCGAATTAGTCAATGCTAGTCTTAAACCTCTACGAAGTGCTTGGCTTTGACAGCTGAGCCAGATTTGTTCTGTTACCTTATTGGAGATCCATGCCAACTGTTTCAAATAATCCTCCCCTTTCTATTTTCAGGAAACGAGCTGAATTGTACTGAGCTTATTAATTCCTTTGTCAGGTTTCTGCGACTTTGATTTTCATAATATTCTACTTCATGTGTGTTTCTTTAGCAGTAGCTATTCTCTCTTAATAAAAGAGTGATATGCAAATTGACTGTTACTCCAACACACAAGATGGCCACCCATGTGGTCAAAGATGGCTGCCACCATGTGGACACAAAATGGCCACCACAAGATGGCCAGCAGGGGAGGGCAACTGTGGGTGTCCAGGCCTTCAAGGGAGGACTGTTGTGGGGGGCCCAGGCCTGCAGGGGAGGACAAATGGGAGGGACCACGCTGGCTGGGGAGGGCAGTTAGGGGTGACCAGGCTGTCAGGTGAGGGCAGTTAGGGGAAATCAGGCCAGCAGGGGAGCAATTAGGTGTGGATCATACTGGCAGAAGAATGGTTAGGGGGTGATCAGGCTGGCAGGCAAAAGCGGTTAGGGGCAAATCAGGAAGGCAGGCAGGTGAGCGGTTGAGAGCCAGCAGTTCTGGATTGTGAGAGGGATGTCCAACTGCCCTCAAGGGGTACCAGCTTGGAGAGGGTGCAGAATGGGCCAAGGGACACACATGCCCCCACCCCTGTGCACGAATTTTGTGCACCGGGCCTCTAGTGATTAGATTAATTCTTTTCCTTTGGGTTGGTTTAGTCACTGTACCTAAAGTACTTAGCTTGGTGTGTGTGTGTGTGTGTGTGTTTTGAAGGTGGCAGTAGGTATGCAAAATATTAAAGAGAAAAACAGTATCAGAACAATATCTGTCTTCCTATCACTGCCACAAAGTAACACGAAGACCAGGGAAGCGTTTAGTGATGGAATGACATGCATAAGCCCTCCTTTAGTGGCAATGGCCACAGCAACAGTGGTGCTGAATTAAGGAGGAAAAGACCATCGTATCTTTATTGGTCTTGCTAGAGGCCCGATGCATGAAATTTGTGCAAAAGTAGGCCTTCGCAGCTGCTGCGGCTGCCTCGATCCCGAGACTGCACCCCTGCTTCATCCGGAAGGTCATCTGCAAGGACGTCTGGACGGCTGTTTGGTTGATTTGCATATTATGCTTTTCTTATTAAAGCTTTTTATAGATGTTCATGTGTGGGTGGGGTATAGTTTTCACAGTTTTATTCTCACACTGCTAATGTTATCATTGGCACCATTATATTTTTTTTGGTTTCCTTTTTACCTAACTGCCATCTATTTCCCAGAACTGGACAGAAAGTAGTAGGAAGATCCAGATTGAGTACAAAAATATCTATAAGTGCTATGATTTTGCAAACTTTTATATACTCATATAGAGTGATGTGCTGGGATAAATTTCTCAGTCCTTTGTTCATTTCTAGTTTGTTGTCTTTGATATGACCCCCAAATATATATTAAGGGCCTAGGATGTTCAGCTATCTGGTCTAATTTATTATTATAGATATAATATTACATAGCAATATATATATCACATAATATAATTACATATCTATATAGATATTACATAATATAAATACACCTATGTATGTCCATGTATATACACACAACACACACACAGAGTCGATGCTCATGCTTTACAGTACCCATATTTTCTGATGTATAAGATGACACCCGGCGTATAAGACAACCCCCGACTTTTGAGAAGATTTTCCTGGGTTAAAAAGTCGTCTTATGTGCCGGAAAATACAGGTAATTATTTTGTATAAAATTGCCACAAACACTGAATGGGTGAGGACTGAACCATTGTTCCCAATCAATATATAACCTGTCTTATGTGTGTTTCTGCATGAAGGCCCCTCATTTCATATATGCTGATTGATCCTTTAACATTGAACTTGTGGCCAGTAGCCCTGTAACTCCTGCCCTAATGGAGCTTACCTAACATGCATTTTCTCAGTATAGCACATCACAGCCATCTTGCACTTAGGAACTCGAGACAGCACTTCGGTCCTACCCTGGGGAGCCACTTTAAACGGTGAAATCACCAACAAAAAGCACAAGATGCCAAAAATCCACCAAGCGGTTGGCATAAAAGGACACTTGTTTGCAGGAGAGCTGAAACAGGAAGGCGGTTTCACCTTGTTCAAGCTTTACTGGTAACGGGCGTGTCGGCGACTCAGAATTTTAGTGAGTAAGCGAATTCACAAATATTTAACCTGTAAATAAGGAGGATTGACTGTCACCTCTGTGTGTGGGTGTATGAATCCATTCATTTCTTTTTGGTCTTCAATACCTCCACCCTTTACTGTGGTTCGTTGCTTGTTGTTCACAGTGGTTTTACATCTCTTGTGCCTCGTTGTACAATCGTTTGTAAGTATAATGAAGCTTCTAGGACTGGAATATGTACAGGAAGTTCATCCCATTTATCAAAGGTTTCCAGAGACACACTATGTTTTTATAAACCTCTTATACGGGGAGAACTTTCTATTACAGAAGTCCCAAAGTTTATGTATAACAACTTAAAATATCGTTTTAAATTTAGTTCCATTAGATGTAAAATGACAATGAATGTAATTTCTATTGGCTTTATGTTTGAGATAAAAACGTTTTTGTTCATATTTACCAGGTCATTTAAAATCATTTGTATTATACAGATAGGTAAAAAATTAAGACCTCCTTTGATTAGTAAGATCTTAGGGATATACCACTCAGTCATTAAAAACATTCTTTTAAACTGGGAAATATATGTATTTGAGGACTGTATAGCGTATGGTATATATTTTCTAAAGAATAATAATAATAAAATGAAGGCTCATGAATTCATCATTCACATTAAGAATCAAGCATTCCTAGCTGAGACCAGTTTGGCTCAGTGGATAGAGTGTCGGTCTGCGGACTGAAGGGTCCCAGGTTTGATTCTGGTCAGGGGCACGTACCTTGGTTGCGGGTGCATCCCCAGTAGGAGGTGTGCAGGAGGCGGCTGATTGATGTTTCTCTCTCATCGATGTTTCTAACTCTGTCCCTCTTCCTTCCTCTCTGTAGAAAATCAATAAAATGTATTTTTAAAAAATTGCAGGAAAATTAAAAAGTGAAATTGAAAAGCATTTGAAAGACAGCAGGGGGGGATCAGCCCTGTGCATGGGGCAACCAGCGGGGCAATGGGGGTCCCCCGCTCACACCCACCTTGGCCTGGTGCCACCCAAGTTCACCACCACCCACCCCCGGTTCCCATTTCCCATTGGACGA
Organism: Lasiurus borealis; assembly: GCA_004026805.1. Taxonomy (NCBI): domain Eukaryota; kingdom Metazoa; phylum Chordata; class Mammalia; order Chiroptera; family Vespertilionidae; genus Lasiurus; species Lasiurus borealis. The sequence continues at coordinate 91,643 of PVJN01000712.1, forward strand.
TCAGAGCCTGCCAGCCGAGGGGAGGGGCTGAGAGGTTGGCCAGCATGCCCCGATCAGGTGATTGGGGCCTGCGGGCTGGGGGCAACTCCTGCATTGAGTGTCTGCCCCCTGGTGGTCAGTGTCCATCATAGCAACCAGTCATTCTGCCGTCTGGTCAATTTGCATATTCTGCTTTTATTATATAGGATTGCTATTGCATTTGGTATTTATTATTCAGTAGTCTATTCAAGAATGTAGAAATCTTATCTTTGGATTGTCTTTAGCTCAGATACTTACTGGATAGCTATTAATCACAAGGAACCGTATATGTGTATGTGGGTGTGTTTTAATGCCTGGGCCTGGGCATTGGTATTTCATCGATCATCTCATTGTGAACGCCACCAATTTCGATTGAGGGGAGGACTGGGCAAGCAAATGATTGGACCAGGGACACTCTGCCGGCAGAAATTATACCTTCCCTGAGGCAGTGGAAGTTTGAGAAAGAGGAAGGATTTCTCTGAGGTTTCGGGGGAGACTGGAGATGTGGCTGGCCACCAATCGTGGCCCGGCTCTGTCTGTGGGAAGCGCCTGTTGCGATGTTTTGCCCACGTTTTATTAGAGTCGATTTCCTTTTCTTTTACCTAGGAGTTATTTCTGTACTTTGGTCCTTAACTGAAGATGTGGATTGCAGATCCCTTCTCTCTGTGGGATTTGAAGCAGAACCATGTCAGAGTTTCAGTTTTAGAACAGCCCTGCAGGAATGACCAGGAAAAGTGTTTAGTATTTCTGGTAGAAAATGGGAGTAGGCTGGATTGCGGTAGGAGACATAGAGAGAAGGGGACTGGATTCAGAGCTGTTTGGGAGAAACCCAATAGCAATTGTTAGTGACGATTTAGAACACTTGTGGCTCCGAGGAAGCGGTCAAGAATGACAAGTTTCTGGTCCAAAATATAAAAGCTATGAATATTGCCAGTAATCGATTTCTTACTTTGCTTAACATGTGGGTCATATCGAGAGCCTATTCCAAAGATTCTCTGCCTTGAATATAAGAATGCTGTTTGGAGTTCCTACAAGTGATTTTGGGATGCAATTTTGTTTTCTGTTTTTCTGGTTTAATAGCTTTTATTAGGAATTCCTTACCTCAGGAATTATAGAAACATATATTCAAAATTACATCACTTAAAAAAAAAACCACAACATTGCATGACTGGCATTTGATTTTGAAGACTACAGCTGTAATAGACAATGAAATGGCGGTAGGGTTTTGAAGAGAAATAGAACTTCAGAAAATCAACCAATTAAACTTGGCTTTTTCTTTCTCCCCAGGGGTCCCTTCAGTGTTGTCCGACGATGCATCAACAGAGAAACTGGGCAACAATTCGCTGTCAAAATTGTTGATGTGGCCAAGTTCACATCCAGTCCAGGGTTAAGTACAGAAGGTAAGAGATGGATTTCAAGTAAGTTATTTGATGTCTGGCTTTATTTCACCTCCAAAATCCATTTATCAACCTAACCTTCATCTGGGGGTGGGGGAACAGAGGGTATAATATAGTTAAGAGTTTGAAAGATAGAGTTATTTACAGTTAGAAAGTCATCTCTGATTGCTTATAGGCCTATGTCTTACCAGGGAAAACGGGAATTCAGAACATATATGTTAGGGTCTAATTTTGACTCTCGTGGTGCAGAACGTGGGATGGGAAGGGAGGGGTGAAAGAATGACAAAGATACAATAATTGCAGGTTAAAAAGAAACACAAATGGATTTTCTTTAAGTCCGTAAGTGACTTTAGGAAGATGATCTAAAAGAACTAAAAGACTCATGTCGCCTTGGGCTTAAGTCACATATGGTGTCCTAGAATATGGGAAAACTTGGAAGACCAGTACTGTTAAGACTTGCAGGACTTAACATTTTGTTTCAAGACGTTCATATGCAATCATATTCATGTGTAAATACTTGCAAACAGTATGTAAGCTTTTAACATTAGTTATTTTTATAGTTTTTAAGCCATAGTTTCCTGGAGCCACAATTCAAATATGCTCATACTTCATATGGCACAATTATTCTATTTTTCTAATTAACTGTCTTCCAATTTTATTTTATTTTATTGTTTGTTTGTTTGTTTGTTTTTGTTAACTGTCTTCTAATGTGAGACTTTTTCATAGTCCGGTAGATGTATCTTTCTTTAATCCTTTCCATTTTAATCTCAGGAGAAAACCGAAGGCAGAGTGGCCTGTTTCTCTTTTATCCAGTCATTCTGCTTTGGGAAGTAGAAGCCCACGTAGTATGAGCTCCAACTTAATCTGTTCCCACAGATCTTTTTTGAGGATCGTTACTTTTAAATACTTTCGTAAATCTTTGAAATATCATTATCTCTATGCTGACTATAAAAGATTCCTGGAGGTTGTTACTCATAAAGAATCAGTAACTGATTTTTTAGTTCTCTGAAATTTTATGGCGAGATTTAGAGGTTTTCTGTCTCATGGTTTCGTGCTCTGGAATTGGTTATTATTTACATTCTAAATTATTTTAGACATTTAGCAGAATTGAAAATTTACTTCTAGCCAGGCTTTATAACTACATTATGTCTCCTAACACTTCTTACCTGGGTTTAAGTTTAATATACTCTATTTGGTTTTCCGTTCCTTTGTCAACTAATAAAGAAAACCTTCCTGAGCATTGATTGAGGTATTCTGCATAAACCTAGTTTATTAAACATATCAATGCATTGAATCTTTATTTCTGCTCAATGTTCTGATACTGTTGATGAACTGTTAGTAAGATTCCAGTTTCAAGTCAGAAGTCTAAATCAGTTACTCAATATACCTATAATATGTTGATTGAGTTCATCATTATACCTCATTCTGAATCCATCCAGGCTAAAGACAGTTCAGGAAGACAATTAATTACCTTCTCAGTTGCTGAGGATGTTTATTGGTGGCTGACAGCTTTTGATTGTAACTCTCAGGGAGTCAAATGCCAAACATTTGTTAAAGGGGGGTTGGCATGTAGTCCATGCCTCTTGGTTTAAGTCCTGCCTTTCCCTAATATACTAGAGGCCCAGTGCACGAAATTCGTGCAAGGGCCTTGACCCTGGCCCCCACCCGCTGCTGTCATAGCCCCTACTCACCACCACTGAGACCAGGGGCATCTGCTGCCTCTGCCTCAGCCCCCACCCGCTGTGGCTCTGTCCGGAAGGATGTCCAGTCTAATTACCATTTTATTATAGACTAGAGGCCCAGTGCATGAAATTCATGCATGGGGTGGGGGGTGTCCTTCAGCTCAGCCTGCTCCCCCTCCAATCTGGGACCCCTTGAGGGATGTCCGATTGCCCATTTAGGCCCGATCCAGGTAGGGCAGTCAGTCAGACATCCCTCTCACAATCCAGGACTGCTAGCTCCCAACTGCTCGCCTGCCTGCCTTTCTGATTGCCCCTAACCACTCCTCTGACAGCCTGATTGATGCCTAACTGCTCCCCTGCTGGCCTGTTTGCCCCTAACTTCCCTCCCCTGTGGGTCTGGTCACCCCCAACTGCCCTCCTCTGCAGGCCTGGTCCCTCCCAACTGCCCTCCCCTGCTGGCCTGATCACCCGCAACTGTCTTCCCTTATAGACCTGATCCCTCCCAACTGCCCTCCCCTGCTGGCCTGATCACCCGCAACTGTCTTCCCTTACAGACCTGATCCCTCCCAACTGCCCTCCCCTGCTGGCCATCGTGTGGCAGCCATCTTGTGTCCACATGGGGGCAGGATCTTTAACCACATAGGAGCAGCCATCTTGTGTGTTGGAGTGATGATCAATCTGCATATTAATCTTTTATTAGATAGGCTGGGAAATTGTAGCTCACTCCTTCATTGCTTTGGCTACATACATGTCTTCAAGTCCTGTTCTGAAGACAAGGCCAGGTCATTCCATTGATCCTGTGTGGGAGGACCACGGCCTGTAGATATTAAAAGATACCCAGTAGAATTCTACAGATTACTCATGCCTTTATCTGGTTTTCCTCAAAGTTAAATGTTCCTCATATAAAAGTGTGCAATTCGTTTTTATGTTTACGGCACCAAAATGGAGTTTTTCCACCTCATTTAGCACTGTGATCGAGAAACATAATCAAAATTTTATCTCCACTCCTGACCTTTTTTCTTTTTCGTAGTGGAGTTCCCATACCCTCCACTCACCATGTTCACACTGGCCACACTAGCTTACTTTATTCTAATTTGAACGCATTTCATTATAAATATATAGCATTTTTCTCATCATTTACAACCTTTCAAACACTTCCCTCCTCCCCGCCCAACTTCTAACTTCTTTTTTTTTTTAATATATTTTTATTGGTTTTTTACAGAGAGGAAGGGAGAAGGATTAGAGAGTTAGAAACGTCCATCATCGATGAGAGAGAAACATCCATCAGCTGCCTCCTGCACACTCCCCACTGGGGATGTGCCCGCAACCAAGGTACATGCCCTTGACCAGAATCGAACCTGGGACCTTTCAGTCCACAGGCTGACACTCTATCCACTGACCCACACCAGTCAGGGTCCAACTTCTTTAAAGTCTTTTCCCGTCACTACAGGCAAAAAATCATTAGGGTCCAAAATGACCTCATTCATGGCTAACGAGAGGAGATGCATCTTTTGAAGTGAAATGTAACACGACACAAAGTATCTGTATTTACCATTACATTCTCTGCGAATTAAACGTGTCTCAGGCAATAGATCATTTAATAGGTTACTCTTTATTCTTTTTCCTTTTGTCTGGTAGTTTATTTGATCTTTGTCATTGTGTCAACACTTTGTCCTGTTTTCTGAGTACATTTGTATTCAAATATACTATTGAGTAAAACGCATTTTATAATGGGTCACCTGGGCACGAACACGAACTGTGATTCGGCTAGGTCCTCACAGTGCAAACACAAATAAAGAGCATCTGCTCTTAAGAGACTTACAGTTTAATAGTCTCCAACTAACGTTTTTTGAGAAAGCGTATGCAATAATTCTAAGTATAATGCTCACATTAGCGTTTGAAATGAAATATGTACATTGGTTGGAGACCACTTATATATGATTTGATATTTTAAATTCTTATTACGCCACTGAAGATGAGATATTATAATTATTTGAATATCTCTTTTCCCATTAAAATCATAACTTTTTTCTTCAATGAGGATTTTGAACGTGCAGGCTGCAGAATATCCAAGAACCCCTTAAATTGTATGCAGAATTATGTATAAATGTTCACTTTCCTAGGAAGAGAACTCACAGCTTTTATTATGTTCCCACACTGTCGTATTATTTCCTAAATGCTTCGGAATATCTTCTTTCACATTGGCATGTTGCTTCCGACTTGAGGATATTTTTGTACTTACATACACAATCCCCATTAATGAAATTCCTTTATTATGATCTGAAACTTTTAATTAATAGACATTCTATTTCTTACTCTGCTGTAAGAAATCTTGGGAGATTTAGATATCAAAATTAATTCAGGCTAAGTACTATGGGAAACATCAGAAAGGTAGGATGTATGGAATGGGACATGAATTGACAGAGTTCTGAGATCCTGAAGGGACTCAATTCTTCTTTTTTAATATGTTTTCCTTGACTTCAGGAAAAGGGTGAGAGAGAGAAACATCAATGATGAGAGAGAATCACTGATCGGCTGTCTGGTGCACATCCCCTTCTGAGGATCAAGCCTGCAACCCAGGCATGTGCCCTGATCCGGAATTGAACTGTGACCTGGTTCCTAATTCGACACTCAACCACTGAACCACACTGGCTAGGCAGGACTTAATTCTTTTAAAGTTCAAAACGGGTGGTTTTTATTTTGGAATATTAATTAAGCTATCTTCTAGAACAGTGGTTCTCAACCTTACTAATGCCATGACCCTTTAACACAGTTCCTCATGTGGTGGTGACCCCCAACCATAAAGCTATTTTTGTTGCTACTTCATAACTGTCATTTTGCTGCTGTTATGAATCGTTAGGTAAATATCTGTGTTTTCTGATGATCTAAGGCCACAGGTTGAGAACCGCTAGCAGGGTCGCCTCAGACCATGGGAAAACACAGATATTTACATTATGATTCCTAACAGTAGCAAACTTACAGTTCTGAAGTAGCAACAAAAAATAATGTTATGGTTGGGGGTCACCACAACATGAGGAACTGTGTTCAAGGGTCACGGCATTAGGAAGGTGGAGAACCACTGCTCTAGAAAGAATATAGACGGGGCTCCAGTTTGCTTCATCTTCATGACTATCTCATTCTAAAAGTTCCAAATAGCAGATGATGCCAGCAAAATCCAAGGAGTGAGGACCTTCGACAGTTCTCATCTCCGTAAAAGCAAGGGGAGAATTGGCCAAAACCCTCATAATCAACTTTCTCAGAAACTCTGGAAATTCGCCAAAGGCTTGCAGCTCTTCAGGAAGAATGTCTTCCAGGAAAGCAGCTCATTCTTGATAAGAACAGTGACCTCTGTGACATTTCAACTGGCCCCGGGCCCATTCCTTGCTCTTTAGCTCTACAGCAATCTTGAGAACAGTTCGTAATCATGGTACACATGCACACACACACACACACAACAACAACAACAACAACAACAACAACTATGTGCAGGAGCATGGCTGCCACCAGAGGAGGCAGAACAGAGATGGAACGTCTTCACGGCCTCATGACCAAGAAATTGTCATCATTTGACGTGTCTGGAAGATTCCACTTGCAAGGCTTGAGGCAGAGGATAACAGGGGGGCAAGCAGAAAGCTAACCTAAAAGCTTACAAATAAAAGCTGATGAATGGGATGTCTCTAGGCGCCCTGAGAAGCTACAACATATTCTTGGGCATCAAGAAGGCCATGGAGCCCAACCGAGGGTGACTTGGAATTAATCCTGTCTGGCCAGTGTGGCTCAGTGGTTGAGTGTCGACCTAGGTACCAGGAGGTCACAGTTCAATTCTAGGTCAGGGCACATGCCTGGGTTGCGGGCTTGATCCCCAGAAGGGGGTGTGCATCAGACAGCCGATCAGTGATTCTCTCTCATCATTGATGTTTCTCTCTCACACCCTCTTCCTGAAATCAAGAAAAACATATTAAAAAAGAAGAATTGAGTCCCTTCAGGATCTCAGAACTCTGTCATTCAGTGTCCCATTCCATACATCTTACCTTTCTTATGTTTCCCATAGTACTTAGCCTGAATTAATTTTGATATCTTCGAGTACAGCAAAAGGTGAAAGGTTTGATTCCCTAGCAGGGCACATACCTAGGTTATGGGTTCAATCCCCATTTGAGGTGCATATGGGAGGCAACCAACCAATGTTTCTCTCACACATCCATGTTTTCCTCTATCCCTTCCTCTCTCTCTCTCTCTCTCTTTCTCTCTCTCTCTCTCTCTCTCTCTCTCTCTTGTCAACAAAAGAAAACATATCCTTGGGAGAGGATTAAATGAAACAAGAAAGGATGCCATGCATGGGCACACATGTAGGATTGTGCACAAGTTCAGAAAAGACATAAAAGGGACTTTTGCTCTCCATTCTAGCTGACTTTCGGTCTGTGGAAGCAGGGATTGAATGCTAAGGCAGAAGTGGCACCTCCCTGACTGTTGAAGCTGTGCCCCAACACACACACAAAGCATTTCCAGAGTTAACACATTATTTAAAACGCCTCGTTGTGAACAACAAGTTAGGAGACGTGCAAAAACCAAGAAAGTATGGCTCACTAAAAAAGAAAAAAACATCAATGGAAACTATCCCTGAGCAAACCCAGATGTTAGACTTACTGGAAAAATAGTTTAAATCATGTCTGAAAAACTAAAGGGAACATATGAGGATGGTGTTCCACAAAAGAGACACTATTCATAAAGGCATAGAATTTGTTTTTACAAAGAGAACCAAGTAGAAATTCTAGAGTTAAAAATGACAGTGACCAAAATGAAAGTTTACTGGAGGAGCTCAATGGCAACTTTGAGCAGATAGCAGGAAGAATTTGAATTTTTGAAAATAAGTCCTTTACGATTATTTAGTTTGTCTCTGACATTTCTCTTAGCAATATTCTTTCTGACATATCTCCTCAGGCAAGGAGAATAAAGAATGTGTGTGCATATATAAATAATCTATGGACATAGACAATAGTGTGCTGTAGGCCTGAGTAGGGCAGGTGCAGGGTGTAGAGGGTCAGTGGGGGAAAAAGGGATATCTGTAATACTTTCAAGAATAAAGATACATTGAGAAAATAACAATAAAATAAAACAATAAAAAAATAAACAAATGGGACCATATTAAACTACCGTATTTTCCAGCGTATAAGATGACCCCCAACTTTTCCAGTTAAAATATAGAGTTTGGGACATACTCACCCTATAAGACGACCCCAGCATATAAAACGATCACTGATTTTGAGAAGATTTTCCTGGGTTAAAAAGTCGTCTTATACACCAGAAAATATGGTAAAACATTTTTATACAACAAAGGAAACCATCAACAATGCCAAAAGACAACCTATCAAATGGGCGGATATTGGCCAATGATACATCCAATAAGCAGTTAATGTCCAAAACTTATAAAGAACTTAAACAGCTTAAAACAACAACAACAAAAATAATAAACCTAGCTGGTTTGGCTCAGTGGTTAGAGCATCGGCCTGCAGACTGAAGCGTCCTGGGTTCAATTCCAGTCAAGGACACGTGCCCAAGTTCCAGGCTCAATCCCCAGTAGGGGTGTGTAGGAGGCAGCCGATCAGTGATCCTATCTCATCATTGATATTTCTATCTCCCTCTCCCTTCCTCTGAAATTAATAAAAGCATTTTTAAATGAATGATAAGCAAGAAAACAGGTAAAGGAAAGCCCAATTAGGTTATCATTGAACTTCTCAGCAGAAACTCTACAAGCTAGAAGAGAGGAGAACCAAATATTCACATGACTGAAAGAATTTACCAACCAAAAATTGTGTATCCAGCAAAGTTATCCTTTAGCTATGCAGGAAGAATAAAGACTTTTCCAGACATATAGAAGCTGAGGGGATTTATCACCAGAAAACCTTCACTTCAGGAAACACTCTTCCTGAAAAAAAGAAAAAAAGGTCACAAAAAACTATGAATAAGATCACCAACAAACTTACAGCATAAACAGGGATAATTTGTGACAATAAAAACCTAAGAGGCCCTAACCAGTTTGGCTCAGTAGATGGAGCATCAGCCTGCTGAGAAGTCCCGGGTTTGATTCCAGTCAAGGACACATTCCCAGTGGGGGCTTTGCAGGAGGCATCTAATCAACATTTCTCAACGATGTTTCTAACTTTCTATTCCTCTCCCTTCTCTATAAAAAAAAATCAATAAAATATATTTTTAAAAAATAGGAGATCCCTGACAGGTTTGGCTCAGTGGATAGAGCATCAGCCAGCGGACTCAAGAGTCCCAGGTTCAATTCTGGTCAAGGGCATGTGCCTTGGTTGCAAGCACATCCCCAGTGGGGGGTGTGCAGGAGGCAGCTGATTGATGTTTCTCTATCATCGATGTTTCTAACTCTCTATCCCTCTCCCTTCTTCTTTGTAAAAAATCAATAAAACATTTTTTTAAAAAACATAAGAGATGCAGAAGAAGGAAAAGAAACCATCCAGTTAAACAGTGAGTAAAAGACACGGCCTATACCCAAGAGAAATAAAACATATGTCCACATAAAACCTTGTATATGAATATTAATAGCAGAATATTTATAATAACCAAAAGGCGGAACCTAAAATGTCTATCAGCTAATGAATGGTTAGACAAATGTGGTCTATCTGTACAGTGGAATATTTAGCCATGAAAAGAAATGTAGTACTGATCCTTCAAGCTGCAACCTGGAATGCATTATGATAAGTGAAATAAGCTAGTCACAAGAGATCACATAATATATATTTTGTTCATATGAAATATATAGGTTTGCTCCAGTTCCAGGTAAAATCTCAAGAAGATTTGTTGAGGCTATAAAAAGCTTCTCATAAAATGTCTAATGGAAACAGGAAAGAACAAGAATAGGTAAAATAGTTTTGAAAAACTGTAATAAAGTGGGAGGAATATAGCTATAAGTAATAAGTAATAATACGCTGTGGTACTGGCACATAGACACATAGATCCATGAAACAGATTAGATTGTCCAGAAGTAACCCCACACAAGAACAGCCAACTAATTTTTGACAAAGCTTCAAGCCCAATTCAATAGTATGTGGGTGGTGGTTGTTTTTTTAACAAATGGTGGTCGAGCCATTGGACATTTATAGGCCAAAATCTGAACCTCAGCTTAAACCTCACATCTTATATACAAATTAATTATAGATTTAAATGTAGAACATCAAACTACATAACTGTTACAAGAAAATATACCAGGAAATCATCGACACCGAGGAGATGGAGTGATTAGACATAATACCAAATGTGCAATCTTACGGATAAATAAAACACCACCCCGAATCTCCACAGTAAAAAGAAAAAACGAAAGAAACCATCCAATTAGACAGTGGGTAAAAGACATGGACATTTTCCCAGAAAGTTCCTACCGAGCACATGGAAATGTTCAGCATCATTATCTATTAGGGAAATAATAGACTGAAACCACATGAGACATTACTTCACAGCTATTGGAACAGCTACAGTAAAAACCATCAGATATTCTGGCAAGGATGTGAGGAAAATTGACCTTTCATATGTTGATGGTGGGAGTATGAAATGGTGCAATCACTATGGAAAATAATTGGGCAGTTGCTTTTAAAAACTAAGCATATACTTGCCATTCAATCCAGCAATTGTCCTCTAGGAAAATGTACCGTATTTTCTGGCGTATAAGACGACTGGGAGTATAAGACGACCCCCAACTTTTCCAGTTAAAATATAGAGTTTGGGATATACTTACCCTATAAGACGACACCTGGTGTATAAGATGATCCCTGCCTTTTGAGAAGATTTTCCTGGGTGAAAAAGTCGTCTTATACGCCGGAAAATACGGTACACCCAGAGAAAGGAAAACCTATGTTCACACCAAGACCTGTAAAGTTTTCATAAAATTACTATTGAAATGGGCAAAATTTAGGAAGAACTAAAATGCCTTCCAGTGAGTTAGTGGCTAAACAAATGGTGGCACACATCTACCATGGAATAGCACTCAGCAAAAAAAAGAAAGGAAACAGAAAAATGATTGATGAATTCAGCTACTTGGGTGGATCTCCAGGGAATGATGCCCTGTTTTAAAAAACTACTTCTAAAGGTCATACACTGTATGATTTTTTTATAGAAGCTTCGAAGTCATAAACTTATAGAACTGGGAAATAGATTGTCACGCGTTAGACCACAAACTGTGTGTGAGAAGCGCGAGGAGCGGGCAGCTGTGACTGTAAAGGAAGAGTATGTTATGGTCATTGTGGGGCTGTTTGTGGTTTTACACATGTACATGGTTTTGTACATGGTTTTACACACGGCGATAAAACCGAATAGCTCCACACATACACACATAAGCGGATGTAAAACTGGTGGAATCTGAATATGTTCTGTCACCTGTCCCAATGTCAGTTTCCTGATTTTGATATTGTACTACAGTTGGTTATATAAGGTGCCACCACTGGGGGAAACTGAGTACAGACCCCTCTATACTATTTTTGTACTTTCTGTCAACGTACAATTAAGGTGCAGCAGTGGGGTCCCTTGGCCTGGCCTGCGGGATCAGACCGAAACCTGCTCTCTGACATCCCCTGAGGGTCCCGGATTGCGAGAGGGCACAAGCCAGTCCAAGGGACCCCACCGGTGCACGATCGAGGCTGGGGAGGGACCCTGGAAGGGCTCCAGTGTATGTCCAGCTCCTCTCACTCAGTCCCAATCGGCCGGACCCCAGCAGCAAGCTAACCTACCAGTTGGAGCATCTGCCCCCTAGTGGTCAGTGCACATGATAGCAGCTGGTCGATTGGTCAACTCTCTGCCCCCTGGTGGTCAGCGCATGTCATAGCAAGCAGTTGAGCGGCCTTAGCATATTATGCTTTGGCTGGTTGAACAGCCAACTGGTTAACCAGCCACTTAGCATATTAGACTTTTATTATATAGGATAAACGTATTTTTTAATTTCCTCATAATCTATATGCTCATTCACATAATGGATAAGGAGCCCACAAAAATGTGGGCGTATAGGCAAACACCATTTTAACTTCAGGTTTTGGTTTTCAGATAATCCAAATTGTTCTGTATGGTCAAGACTCTGATTAATGTAACATGATAGCATGATCAAAAACTGCCACTTGCTTTCCTCGGGAAACATGAATATTTAATACTTAATTTACATTGGGAGTTTATGTTCATTGTGTGGAATAATTACTGGTCTAGTTAATAAATCTGTATATCTTTGATTTGCATGCAGAAAGCATTTGCCAAAACCTATTATTTTCAGTTGCAGTTTCTTAATGTCACCATTTCTTCCACCCATAGTGGAAATAATCCAACAAATTACAAGACGTTATGGCTTATTCTGTCTTATTGTCATTAAAAAAAAATACCATGAAATACAATTCCTGAACAGGGTGATCATATGTTTTTAAGTCCTGGTCGTAGATTTAATAGATCATGTTATAGCCGTGGCCAGTTTGGCTCAGTATACAGAGCTTCAGCCTGCGGACTGAAGGGTCCCGGATTCAATTCCTGATCAGGGCACAGGCCCGGGTTGTAGGCTCGATCCCCAGTGTGCGGTGTGCAAGAGGCAACCCATCAATGATTCTCTCTCATCATTGATGTTCCTTTCTCTCCTTCCCTCTCCCCTCCTCTCTGAAATTAATAAAAATATTTTTTATAGAATACCATAGTGTATAAATGAAATATTTGAAATAACAAGCCCCATTGTTTCAAGCATTAATGAATTGACTGTATATGCATGCCATATACATATATTCATTTAATTATTTTAAGTTATTAAATAATCATTTAATAGCTTAAATGCAATATTCATTTAATTATTTTAAGTTATTAAATAATCATTCTGATTATAGGTATTATTCATCATAGACGCTTATGGCTGATGAAACCCTTAAATTTGGCTAGGGTTTTTAAAATCCTATTAACGTGGTTCTATGGCGAAAGCCTAGAGGATTTTATATTTCATGCAGGAGTTGGAAAAACTGCTGGAAAAGAGCTTCCACCCTGGTGGGATAATTTCCAGTGAAACAGCCATTCGTGAGGACTCTCTAAAGCTGAAGCAGTTTCGAATCACTCTCATTAAATCAACTCTGCAGCAGAAGAAAATCCTGATTTCTTTCATCGTCATTTTTTTATCTTTAAAAAACTCAGAGAAGCTAACGCCCACATTAGCTCCTTCTGAAAGCATCTAGCTGTTTGGTAAACTAAAAAATTACAGTCCCTGATCGCAGCCGTCATTTCGGTACCAATGGCTGGCTGGGGAATATATGTTCCTTGCAGGGCTTTTCCCATGAGGATCTCTTTCTTTTTCTTTTTTAAAGCAAATCTTCGGGTGTAGAAAATTGTGTATTTCCATCCATCTTAGGCACCTGAGGAGCGTTGTTTTAGCAAACTGCCGTGAAAGTACATCTTTGGCTGTTCTTGCTGGTAGCTTTTTCTGTGGCAGTATTAAAGTTTTTTTTAAAAAAATATATAATTTATTTATTTTTTACAGAGAGCAAAGGAGAGGGATAGAGAGCTAGAAACATCAATGAGAGAGAGACATCGATCAGCTGCTTCCTGCACGCCCCCTACTGGGGATGTGCCCACAACCAAGGTACATGCCCTTGACCGGAATCGAACCTGGGACCCTTAAGTCCGCAGGCCGATGCTCTATCCACTGAGCCAAACGGGTTTCGGCAGTATTAAAGTTTTTGAAGCTGAAGAGCCCACTTTACAAACAGATACCCGTTTTGTAATGATTAGATCATGTTGCTGTATTGCACCAAGCGTTTCTGGACAACTCTTTCAAATGAGGCACGGGTTTTACAAATGTGAATTTTCAATTGTGTTGCTAATCAATTCCTGTTACTGTTCTGTAAGTGCTGATTAATCTCGAAAGCTGAGGCAATTCTTAGTAACTATCCTAAGATTAACTATGTGGGAAAAGAACACCCTGATTCCTTCCATCTTAATTTTTTTTTTTTTGCCTTTAAAACATACAGAGAAGGCTTACGTCTGCATTACCTACTTCTGAAAGTACATGGCTGTTTATTAAACTGAAATGGAATAATTCTAGGTGAAAACGTGCCTTGATATTACGTATAATATGTTGGCCATAATCTAAAATGTCAACCTTTTATTCATAAGGATCTTTTAATCTGGCTGAGGTATGGCCCTCACGTTTATATACTAGAGTTCTCAAAGCTCTTTGGCTCATATATTCACTTTCATGTTTATATCACATTCAGGAAATGTACCAGTACGCAAACTGTGACATGAAAGAGTGCTCCTTTTTTATTCAGAAACTAGAGGCCTGATGCACGAAATCCGTGCAAGAATAGGCCTTCCTTCCCCCAGTTGCCGGCACCAGCTCGCAGCCCTGGCTTCATCCGGAAGGTCATCTGGAAGGACGTCTAGGTTAATTAACATATGACGCTTTCATTATTAGTGATAAGCCACTTGGTTTTTTGTTTTTGTTATTCCTCACCTGAAGATATTTTTCCCTTGATTTTTAGAGAAAAGGGGAGGAAGGATAGGGGAGAGACAGAGAGAAACATTGATGTGAAAGAGACACATTGATTGCCTCCCACACACACCCCAACCAGGGCCAGGGATCGAGCTTGCAACTGAGGTACACGCCCTTGACAGATTCGAACCCTGGGACCCTTCAGTCCACAGGCCGACACTCTACTCACTGAGCCAAGCCAGCTAGGGCAGCAGCTTTTTTGTTTTGTTTTTTAATTTTCTCCTCCACTATATGGACTAATTGGTGCTTCATTTTTAAACCCTTTTTTCTGTTCTCTACATATTTTCTTTCAAATCCCCATTTTGCTAGCTTTAAAATCATGATTTAGAAGATTTCTCCCAAAATTGTAAAAAATTGTAAAAAATAGAAACTAACTAGTAGATGATGGCAGAGATTTTGGCGGTTTGGTGGATGCATAAGCCCTTGGTGTAGGAGCAATAGTACGTGGGAAACTCATTATATAGACAGTATTTTCCGGTGTATAAGACGACTTTTTAACCCAGGAAAATCTTCTCAAAAGTCGGGGGTCGTCTTATACACCGGGTGTCATCTTATAGGGTGAGTAGATCCCAAACTCTATATTTTAACTGGAAAAGTTGGGGGTCGTCTTATACTCCCAGTCATCTTATATCCCAGAAAATACTGTAGTAGGTCATAAGAAGAACTCTGGAGTATATTTATTAATTAAAATTTAAGTCTGAAAAAGTAGTTGAGTGACAGTTCTTGGACGTCTTGAATGACTGAGTCACCATTAAATCATCTACTAGTATATGGATAGGCTTGGGAATAGCCTAAGAAAGAAGTCTTCTGTGAAGGAGGTTATCCTGAAAGAAATTTCCAGGACACAGTTAACTAATTGTGGGACAAATAAAAAAATAAATTCTGGCTTCCTTTCAAAGACTTTCTTTGAAAAAAATATTTCAAGGAGGAAAAGGGAAATATTGCAGTAGGAAGTAGGGCAATCTTAATAGAGAGAATGCTCTCACAATAAGTTCTCCAAGTAACTCAAGGATTAGACAAGAGGTGACTGTCATTTAATCAGGAGGAAGATGTAAGAGATCTTGCTGGTTCGGTTCCAGACCCCTGCCATAAAGCACATATCGCAAGAAAGTGAGTCACCGATTTTTTTGTTTGTTTCCCAGTGCATGTAAAAGTTATGTTTGCACTGTGTACTGTAGTCTTCTAAGTGTGAAATCATGTTATGCCAGAAAAAAACAATCTTTATACCTTAATTAAAAACACATTCACACTCCAAAATGCTCCCCATCACCTGCGCCTTCAGGGAGTTGGAATCTTCCTTCTGGTGGATGGGCTTGCCGCTGATTGGCTGCCGACTGGCCAGGGTGGAGCTGCATCCATTCACTCTCCCTCTCACTGTCTCTGTTGCACATGATGCTGTTGGATAGTCTTCCACCCACAGTAGAGCTGCTTTTCAAATGGGAGCCATCCCCTTAAACAGCTGCTGCTTGATCAGCTATGTCTGTGGAGTGTTCTAGATCCCTGTTGTCATTTCGTCCATCTTCACAGTGTCCTCACCAGGAGCAGACTCCATCTCAGGAACCATTTCCTTGCTCACCCGTAAGGAGCAGCTCCAGGCTCCACTTCTGATTCTTGTCCTCTTGCTGTCCCCACCACCTGTGCACTTCCCTCCTGAAGGCTTGAAGCCCTCCCCGTCCTCTAAGAGGATGGAATCAGCTCCTTCCCAACTCCAGTTCATGGGGATCTTTGGACTCTGCCCCTGCCTTCCAGGTGTTCTTAATGGCATCTAGAATGGTGACTTCTCGCCAGGAGGTCTTCGATTTATTCTGCCCAGAGCCATCAGAGGATCGCCTGTCTGTGGCAGCTATAGCCTTGGGAAATGTGTATATCCTATCTAGTAAAAGAGTAATATGCAAATTGATCGTCACTCCAACACACAAGATGGCTGCCCTCATGTAGACACAACATGGCCACCACAAGATGGCCAGGGGGGGAGGAACCAGGCCTGCAGAGGAGGGCAGTTGGGGGGGACCAGGCCTGCAGGGGAGGGCAGTTGGGGGGGACCAGACCTGCAGGGAAGGGCAGTTGGGGGCAATCAAGTCTATAGGGGAGGGGAGTTGGGGGGGACCAGGCCTTCAGGGAAGGGCATTTAGAGGCAATCAGGCTGGCAGGGGAGTGTTTAGGGGGTGATCAGGCTGGCAGGCAGAAGCAGTTAGGGGCAACCAGGAAGGCAGGCAGATGAGCAGTTGGGAACCAGCAGTTCTGGATTATGAGAGGGATGTCCGACATCCTTCAAGGAATACCAGGTTGGAGAGGGTGAAGGCTGGGGAAAGGGACACTACTACCCTCCATGCACGAATTTCATGCAGTGGGCCTCTAGTTAAATAATTAGACTGGGGCCTGGCTGGCATGGCTCGGTGGTTGAGTGTTGACCTATGAACCGGGAGATCATGGTATGATTCCCAGTCTGGGCACATGCCTGGATTGCGGGCTCGATCCCCAGTGTGGGGTATGCAGGAGGCAGCCGGTCCATGTTTCTCTCATCATTGATGTTTCTCTCTCATTTCCTCTCTGAAATCTATCAAAATACATGGAAAAAAAGAAACATAAGAAGCAGTTTGCCCACTTGAAATGTAAAACATCTTTAGGTTGATATGAGAGCTACAGGCTTAAAATGCTGAGCTGTATTACTTACCAGTGAATAGGAGTCTAAATAACTTGATGGTGAGAAAAAAAAAGGGGGGATAGGGTGGAAACTAACATTTTAACAGACAAGCTTCAGACGGGGCACAAGTGCTCCTGGGTGCTCACAAAGACTTCCCAGCAATATTAGTCATGGGCAGCTTTAAGGGACCCGGTTCCTAAATTTTAACTTCTCTGTGTATTCTTTCTGAAATTGATGTTCCCAAGAAAACGCTCTACTGGACATGGAGGTCCCCCTGTCTCACACACCCTTCCAGTTTTTTCTCACTCTGTACCGTGGCCTTCCTCCCTCCCACCCAGAGCCTCTCTGTGTTGTGTTGTAAGATGTGGTGCGATACGCACAAAACCCTCCAGGATGCCAAAGAGAAGGACCGTTTGAAAACTGGCATCCTGTTGAGAAAGGGAGTGACTCGCAGAGACCAGGTAATACATGCTTTGCCAAGTCAGATTGATTTTCTTCTCGGCTTTCAGCAAAATTAATGGGACTTATCAACCCGTGAGCTGATGGATCATTAAAAGTAATTTGAAGACATTACGGAGTTGGTGGCATAGGACTCAGAAGTTCGCTTTCGCAAACCTAATCATGATGAGAGAAAGAAGCCAGGCATAAAAGGCCGTCTTACCCTATCATTCCATTTACTTACGGTATAAAAGCCGCATAACTAATCTATGCCGCTTACAATCAAAATAGTAGTTTCCTCTGGAGGGGAGGCAGGGCTGGGGGGAGCCCCATCGGGGCTTGTAAGACGCTGGTGGTGTTCTATTTCCTGATCTGTGTGAGCTCACTGACAATTCATCAAGCTGTGCATTTCTTTTATTTTTTCAATATGTTTTTATTGATTTCAGAGAGAGAGACAGAGAAAGAAACATCAATGATGAGAGGGTCAAGGATGCTGCCTCCTGCACGCCCCCTGCTGGGGATGGAGCACACAACCTGGGCATGTGTCCTGATCAGAATCGAACTGTGACCTTCTGCTTCATAGGTCAACGCTCAATCACTGAGCCACACGAGCTGGGCAACCTGTACACTTACAACTTATGTATAAGGAATAGGCATGTGTGGTCTCGAGGGAAAGAGAGTGGAGCAGTTTATACTGTCAGCTCACGTGGCCGGATGTGGCCAGACTATTTTGATATTTACATTTTGCCTAGTAGGGATCTGATTTGTCCATAGAAGAGTTTCTTCAGTTTTGGGGGAAATGGGGTTATTAGGGACCTGTTCCATGCAGAATGCTAAGTATAAGAGCGGGCACAGATAGGAATCAAACATCGATACCTGCAAATCTCGTAATCCACACAGGAGGGCCTCATCCTTGATAGTACATAGTATGATGGGAGAGCAGCTCAGAACATGGATGAAACATGTTATCTTCTCTATGGACTTGGAAAGAATGGCAAAGGCACTGGCTTCCAAATGCATCGAAAGCCACGTCTCAAGAAGTGTATTTGGGAAATGCGGTGGAAAGAATCCCACGGCTATTTGCGCTGGCCTGGCCTCGTCTATGGTATTGATTTCAGAGAGGAGAGAGAAACATCCATGATGAGACTCACGGATCAGCTGCCTCCTGCAGGCCCCTTCTTGGGGATCAGGCCCAGAACCCGGGCATGTGCCTTGACTGGGAATCGAACCTTGACCCCCTGGTTCATAAGTCGACGCTCAACCACTGAGCCACACCAGCTTGGGGCCTTTTATCTTGTTAATAGGATCATCTTCTACCTTCCTGTCATTGAAAACACTGGTCTCTCGCGTGAGACCATGTGGTGAGTTTGAGATTGGCAAGCACTAAGGGGGCTATAGCTAAAGGTGTTGCAGTTATTCTGCAGATCACTGCAGCAGGAGAGGCGTAGGAAGAGGTCCAGATCTGGTCTGCACAGTGTGACCTTAAGCTGTATAGACGTCAGCTTTCCTCAGTGTCAAATGAGGGTAAGACTACTGTCCTCGCGGGGCTGGTGCAGATATTCAGGATGACACATGTATGAAGCCCTGGGCTCATGCTTAGCACATGTAGTGGGCCATCATTTCCCTCTCTCTGTTAAGACTCAGCCAGGATTCATTCTGGAGTTTTCTTCACCTTCCCCACCTCAATCGCATCTCCTCAACTACCATTTGTTTAATCCGTTCATCTTCCTCTTACTTCTTAAAGTGCGTTTTTATTTATTTTAGAGGGAGGGGACTGAGACAGAGAGAGAGGGGGAGAGAGAGATGTATGTGAGAGAGAAGGATTAATCAACTGCCTCCTGTACCGCCCCCCTTCCTGGGGATCGAGCCTGCTCCAGGACATGTGTCCTGACCAGGAATGGACAATGCTCCACCAACTGAGCCACACCAGCCAGGCCTGACTTTTTTTTCCTTTTTTAAAAAAATTTAATAAATCTTTATTGTTCAGATTATTACAATTGTTCCTCTTTTTTCCCCCCCATAGCTCCCCTCTACCTGGTTCCCACCCCATCCTCTGCCCTTACTTCCCCCACATTGTCCTCATCCGTATGTATATGATTTTTGTCCAGTCTCTCCCTGCACCTCCCTCACCCCTTTCTCCCTGAGAATGACTTTTTTTTTTTACTAAAGCGACAGTCAAGTCGTTTTTCTACACTGACAAGCTGTGATTTTTTTTCTTCTTATAATACTGTCGAACAAAACACATTTCCAAACATTTTTTAAATGAAAAGAGTCTAACACTCGTGTAACTTTACTGCCATTTTCCAACTCCCTGCCCCCTGGGTGGCTGATAAAATAAATTTTTCACTCATACGTCTAAGGTGTTTATTAAGGACTGCTGATTTGGGGAGAACGCGCCCCTTTATGTTCTGGCTTGACATATTGACTGTGTCTGGCTAGTTTAGTCACTGGAACCCTTCTTTGCTATATATTCCTATGATTTCTATTTAGCTTAAGGGGATCTATTTTTTTCTTAATATTCTTAACATGTCTCTCAGGACTTTTCACTGAGATCATGTGTGTGTCACTCTCCCATTTACATTTTACAGGGAATTTTCTCTGAAGATGACTAGCATCTGTTAAAACTTTTTTTTTTGCTTTAATATACTCTTAATGCTTCAGTAAAGAGAAATGAGGTTGACCCATGTATATTAAAAACAACAGCAATTTCTCAGGAGATCCTATTAAATGATGAATAATTATGAAAATTGAGCTAAGGAAATGGGCACAGTTTCGTGTCCACTGTGTGTTACCGGTCAGAGAAGTGACAGCCCACCTGTCTCCAGGGAGGGGACACGATCAGCCTCTGAATAGGAGAGATGACAAAAAAATCTCTGGCCATCTTGACCACACCGAGCAATTTTTAACCTTCACCTTTGTGGCCCGAATGTGTGAATGCTGGATCCAATGTTCTCACCAAGCATCAACTCAGAATACATTTGACAGCAGTGACTCATTTGTCATTGTGGGTAGGAGACTGAAATAAGGCCATATTGCATTCTACAATTAGAGACTATTTTCAATCTAGTCTGGCACTGTTTATTAAAACTGAATTCTAATATTTTTGTGCCTGAAAGATAGGAAATTTATTTTAGGTGGGTTGTTTTTTTTAATATGAGCTTGGAACTCTTTTTTTAGAAGCAGAATATTAAGAAACAGGTAGTGGTTACCTTTTGAACTGTAAAGGGCTTTTCATTTTTTTAAAATATGTTTTATTGATTTGTTACAGGGAGAGGGATAGAGAGCTAGAAACATCGATGAGAGAGAAATATTGATCAGATGCCCCCTGCATGCTCCCTACTGGGGATGTGCCCACAACCAAGGTACATGCCCTTGACTGGAATCGAACCTGGGACCCTTGAGTCCCTGGACCAACGCTCTATCCACTGAGCCATTCCGGTGTCGGCGGGCTTTTCATTTTTCATAAGAGTTTCGTAAAGCGGTACACCAATAATGAATTCTCAGAAAGAGAAATTAAAAAAATCATCCCCATTCCCCATTGTAATAGGGAAATTAAGATACTTAGGAATAAACTTAACCAAGGAGGTAAAAGACCAGTACTTGGAAATCTACAGGACATTGGGAAGAAAGAGAGAGGACGATATGAACAAGTGGCAGAATATACGATGTTCATGGATTGGTAGAATCAACATCATTAAAATGTCCATACTACCCAACGCAGTCTACAGATTCAGTGCAACCCCTATTAAAATGCCACTGGAATACTTCACAGAACTAAACAAATCCTCCAACAGTGTAGATGAACCAAAAACGACCCTGAACAGCTGCAGCAGTCTTGAGAAAGTAGTAAAACAGTCATCTGTCCATCAGGCAGTGGCGGAGGGGGTCACCAAGACTCAGGAGTCCTGGAACGTGTCAGAATTCTCATGCGGGGCAGTCCTTAGGGCTGGGTGCAGAGCTCGGTGATTTCGTCCAAATAGGCAGGTACGGGTTGATTAAAAATCCATGCATTGAGGCAGACAGGCTGTTATTGGCTTTATAGTACATTTTAAAATGTATAATTCCCAAACCAAGAAAAATTCTAAGCCCTAACTGGTTTGGCTCAGTGGATAGAGTGTCGGTCTGCGGACTGAAAAGTCCCAGGTTCGATTCCAGTCAAGGGCATGTACCTTGGTTGCGGGCACATCCCCAATGGGGATGTTCCTTCCTCTCTCATTGATGTTTCTAACTCTCTCCCTTCCTCTCTGTAAAAAATCAATAAAAAAAACATTAAAGAAAAGAAAAGAAAATTTCTAAAATGAATCTCTCTCCTTTGATTCTATATGTGACCTGTTTATTTTCTAAAATTCCGGGCAAGCAAAGCGTTTGCTGGGCATCTAGAGTGGATTTTTTTTTTGGGGGGGGGGGGGTATCACTCCGAGGCCAGTGAGGAGACAGAAATCGAACAGTACTTGGAACAAGCAAAGTTTGACATAAAGTTATTACTAGGAGATTGGAGAAACTCTGGCAAACACAAGGACACCTCCCAGCAGGACAGAAACCCCAACCATGTTGGAGAGGGCGTGGCGGGGGGTGTGCAGGACGAGCTGATTAATGATTCTCTCTCATGGATGTTTCTCTCTCTCTTCCCCTTCCTTGCTCTCTTAACAACAAAACTCAGGGAAATGGCTGTCCCTATTTATTGCCTTAGAACTGAACAGGAATTGTTGCTATCAGTCGTCTTACTTTCCTTTATCTGCCAACATGAAGCCTTTGTTGGCTTATTTAACAGATTTTGTTCATTTCTTCCTATATGCCAGATACTGAGAAAACAACAATGAACCTACCCTAAAGGAGGTCACATGTAGTTAGGGAAGGCATGCGTATGGCAGTGATTATTGTGTCAGTGTGTGGAAGACTGGCTGAGGTCCCCCCCACAACCCGTTCCTATCCTGAGCCAAACCTTTGACTATGTTACCTAATCATTCAAAAGGCATTTGCAGATTCAATGAAATGAAAGGTCAGGAGATGTGGGGATTGGGATGGGGGTGGCCAGATAAGGGGGGAACCAGTTAGGAAGCTGCAGTGGTCCCCTAGGAGAGAGCGATAACGTGTTGGCTGCAGTCCTGGGGGGAGAAAGAGCCAAATACAATAGGAGGGAGGTTCAGTCCAGGGGCCTTGGTGGTTTTGGCCTTCAGGGAGAGGGAAATTCTAGGAAATGCCCATATTTTTGGCTCCTGTGCCTACTTGCGGTTTCTTTTATTCAGATAAGCAGTATCAGATGGGAGGTGGGGATCAGGGAAGACACGCGAGCTTTGAACACGTTGAGTCTGAGGAACCTTTGAAAGCTAAATGGTGACGATCAGTAGGCCGTCAAATACTTTAGTCTAAAACTAAAGAGCAAGGTTAGAGCGAAAGAGAAAAGGAGGTGAGAAGCATCATGGAGGTAGCGGTGAGAACCCCAGCACTACCTCCGATCGCTTCAAGACCAGACGCTCAGGGATCACCATGCCGACACAGTCAAGGCGAGTATCTGGAGGAACTCTTACCCTTGAAAGCAAACGTGGGCAGAAAAAGAGGATCCGGGAGAAGCCGTGAGCAGTAGGACAGTTATCATCCGGGAACGCTGTCACAGAGGCTGGGAGAGAAGAATTTCCCTGGTGGCAAATGCCATCAAGAAGCCAAACGAGGACATCGCTGCGACATCTATTGGATCTGGCAACAAGGGAGTCAGTGGGGACGTCGGCTAGAGCAGGTTCAGTGTCACCGTGGGGACAGAAGCCAGATTGTGGGGAGGAAGTGGGGAGAGTAAACAGAATACTTTTCAAAAGGCCAGACTGGGGAGAGGAGAGGCCTGTGGAATAGGGGCGGAGTTGAAGATGGGGGAGGAGGGGCCCCACATCTTTGATGCTGGGGGAGGGGAGAGCCAGGGAGAAAGGAAAGGCCTTTGAGAGGCAGCAAGTGGAAGGTGGTCCTAACTCAGAGATGGAAGTTGGGCTTCTTTATCACTGACCCACTTGCAGGCAGGAAGAGGAAGCAAGGGCATCCGTCCCTCAGCTGGCTGCTGGGTTTTCTGGGTGAAGTAGGAAGCCGAGGCCCCGCCCCCCCCCCAAAGCTGGCCTTCCCCTGCTGAGAGTACCTTGGTGGTAGAGCACTTCAGGGGATTGAACTGGAGGTAGGAGAAGAAAGTGCTGGGCTGAGTCAAGACCCAGCTGAGGCCGATGCAAGGGGTTTGTAGCAGTGCCCACCCCAGTACTGACTCAGTTCCCTCGGCAGTGCCCATCAGCTACAGCCTCGGCCAGTGGTCAGCAAACCGCTCTGTTGACTAATGAGTTTGCCAACCACTGGGACAGGGGCTAAATCACAATGAACAACAACAGCCTGTTATTATTGGAATCGAGAATCTAGGTCAGTGGTCGGCAAACTCATTAATCAACAGAGCCACAAACCGTGGCTCGCGAGCCACAGTTTGCCGACCACTGGCCTAGGCAATGAGAATTGTGTGGGTGGATTGGGCTAGAGTGGCAGGTATCACACACAGCACACATGCTCAATGAAGAAATCAAGAGCAGGGACAGTTGCCCTAACCGGTGTGGCTCAGTGGATAGAGCGTTGGCCTGCAGACTGAAGGATCCCAGGTTCGATTCCGGTCAAGGGCATGTACCTTGGTTGCAGGCACACCCCCAGTACGGGGCGTGCAGGAGGCAGCTGATGGATGTTTCTCTCTCATCGATGTTTCTAACTCTCTCCCTTCCTCTCTGTAAAAAAAAAATCAATAAAATATATATTTTTTAAAAAGTGGAAGATTACTAAAAATTAAAAAAACAGAGCATGGACATTAATAGCAAGAAAATAAAAAGACCATGGAGCTGGACAGGGAAGAGAGGTGTTAAAGGCACAGCACAATGGTCTAGTTGGTCGGGTGTGGCGATGAGCCTGGGAAAGGAGCCGGAGCGCCGTGAGTAAGAACAAGCGAGCGAACCTCAGGAAGGCGTGGGCTCCAATCTGACCTTGCGAGAGAGACTTGACTTTTAAGCAAAACTGAAGTTTCATACGCGGTGAATGTTTTGAAATACAATCAAATGTCAAGAAGTGGGAAGGTGCCAGGTGACTCACCGGGAGAGATGCCATTCTAGCACAAAGAAACAAAATCAAGGATGCGGTCTCATTGAGGCGCCCGGCCCATTCTGATCAGAACAGTTGCTTCACCACATGGTGTTCTAGGTACGATGGCCACAGAACAAATTAGTCCCACCTTCGTGGCATAAGACAACCGTGTAACATGCTTTCCGGTTCTGAGGCGCCTCCGTTTGGACAAGACACGGCAGGAGTCAGGTTTCTCAGGCCCATGATGGCTGGGCGTGAGCTGGAGGACGCAAGGGCCAAGGACCGGAAGCCTCCGAGGGCTCCTTCCTCTCATGTCTGCCAGTTGGTGCTGGTTGTTGATCAAGAGACTTAGTTGGGACTCTCGGCCACAGGTCACATGGCCTCTCCATGTTGACAGGCTTCCTCACAGCATGACAGGTGTGTTTCAAGGATGAGAGAGAGAGAGAGAGAGAGAGAGAGAAGACCTCAAGTCATGTCATCCTCAGTGATCTAGATTCAAGAGAACAGGAAATGCACAACTTCTCGATGGGGAACCACATGGACCTCTCTAGGCTGTGCTCAGATCCTGCTACTCTGTGGTTCTCAAAGCCAGTTTGTGGGGGTTTTGCAGCCGGGACACTGTAATAACTCCCAGGCTGTCCCTCTGCCTCAGATAAAAAAGGAGTCGTTTTCCAGAGCTCCCCTCTGTCAACAGCTCAGAGGGTTTGCCTCCACACTTACGGATCAAGCCCTGCCCACCTCCGCAGACCTCTCCGGAGGCCACTTTCCCGAAGCCCGGTTCCCACAGTGTGCGCGTCTCTGTTCTGTGGGGCAGGAGGCCTCACCTTATCCCAGGCGCAATCTGACCTTTCCGTGTGCCGTGTGGATCTCTGAATCCGCTGCGTGTCTGCGCCGTTTGGAGAACCGTGTTCTGGGTCCCCGGCTGTTCGGTCCGCCATCCGCAGCTTTCAGACCTCTGCAGACATCCACCTCCCTCTTATCCCAGGCGAAATCTGACCTTTCCGTGTGCTCTGTGGATCTCTGATTCCACCGCGTGTCTGCGCCGATTGGAGAGCGGAGTTCTGGGTCCCCCAGTCCCTGGCTGCTCAATGAGTGCCCCAGCCGCAGGCTTCAGACCGCCACAGACATCCACCTCCCTCTGCAAGATGGCGCAGTGTCCGCGTTCGCGCTGGTGGCTCTGGCAAACAAAATCCCCGAGGCAGTGGGGCTGCCTGGCCGGGAGAGCCCCGTCCAGCAGTCCCCCACCTTCTCCTGGAGGACAACTGACCTTTATCTTGCCAACAAACACTCCCAGTGCACTCTCAGCCGCTCTCTCCCTCTTCCCAGCGACATTTTTCTTCCCCCCACCCCTTCCCTCTTTCTCTGTATTACCCCAGCCATTGCTTTTCTTCCAGGTTCCTATTCTGCCCGTCACCTCTCTGCTCTCTTTGCCAATGTGCCATGTTTCCTTAACAGCCCCACCCTCAGAGGCTACTGAGCTTTCCCTTGAAGACTTGGGCCATGGCCACGTGGGAGTACCAGCCCAGACTTTGGGGAACACTCCTTTCTGTCTCAGGGTCCTGGATTGGACTTGGCTTTTATATATATATTTGTATTGATTTCAGAGAGGAAGAGAAAGAGGGAAACATCCATGATTAGAGAGAATCTTGGATCAGCTGCCTCCTGCATGCCCCCGACTGGGGATGGAGCCTACAACCTGGGCATGTGCCCTTGACCAGAATTGAACCTGGGACCCTTCAGTCTGCAGGCTGACACTATCCATTGAGCTATACCAGCAAAGGCTGGATTTTGCTTTTTTTTTTTTTTTTGGCTCCTCACAGCTCCTCTGTCCTGGACCTGTTATCTTAGTTGCTCCTAAACTCTCTGCTTGACACCTTCTGCTGCTTCTCCCTCCCCTGATCCCCTCCATTCACCCTCTCTTTGCTCATCTCTCTTCACTCACTGTGTGTTGCTTCACCTCCGAGCGTGTTTCTGTGCTTCCCCATGCGCCGGTAGTTCATTTGATTTCATGGCACAGATGTAGATTGGGTCATCTGGCACCTCCCCTGGGGATTACAGGGTGTCCTACGGGGAAAGTTTCTGAGAAATTAAATACTATGTGCAAGAAGCAGCCACACAAAACCCTTTTTAATTCACAAAATTGATTCCATGCTCACAAAGTCAGCGTTTCCTCTCAGCAGGCATCTCCACTAATGACATTAACGAGAGCCATGCCAGATCACAGAACGGGGAGAAGAGAATAAAAATGGGCAAAACTGGGAGTTTTAGAAGGGAGTTCTTCCCAGCGGTCCGTTGGAACATGGTAATTACTAAGAAATAAAACCAGAGGAAACAATTTTCATTGTGGTTTTTAGTGCACCGTTGCCAATGGACCCACCAACTTATGAGTTGGGATAGTATAAAAAGTGTGATTATGTTAACTAGAAAAACCAGGCCTGGCCAGTTTGCTCAGTGGTTAGAGTGTCCGCCCATGGACCAAAGGGTCCTGGGGCTGATTATGGTTAAGGGCAGGTACCTCAGTACAGGCTCAATCCTTGGCTCCAGTTGGGGCACATATGGGAGGCAACCAATCGATGTATCTCTCTCACATCGATGTTTCTCTCTCTGTCTCATCCCCTCCCTTCCACACTCTCCAAAAATCAATGAAAAAATATCCTCCAGTGAGGATTAACAAAACAAATAAAAACAATGAATGAATGAATGAATGAATGAATGAATGAATGAAGTAGGAAAGCCATTGATCTGCAGGATAAACTCTCATATTTAGTAAACAGCATCCAAGACCTTATCTTAGAATGTCTTACCGCAGATTAGATAATACTTCGTAAATTTCTTTTTTCTTTTAATATTATATGGAGCACAGACACCTAATTGCCAAATAAAGTTTCCACAATGAGTGGGAGGATTCAAAATTGCTGCTTCTTGTTGGTGGTGATGCAGCCCAGCGCCTCCCGTCAGCTTTGTTCTATCTTGTTGGGCTTTATAACGCGTAATGTACAAAACAGCAGTTTCCCCCAAAACAGAGGAGAGCCAGGGCCAGTGTTGAACTTCTTACCCAGCAAGCTGCTGGTGTCACCTTGGGAATTTTATTTGGAAAGATAGGCTTTCTAAAGAGACTAGCTCCCAGCTGTGCTCTCTCTGTCTCTTCCATGTTTTAAGGGTTTTTTGTTCTGTTGTATTTTAAACTAGAGGCCCAGCACACAAAATCCTGCGCCAGTAGCTTGCTGCCTCTTCCTGCCTTGCCCGCCGTCACTCATCTTGCTGCCCTGCCCACCACTCGCTGCCCCACCCACCGCCGCTCGTGGGCCGGCAGGGAGGGACTGAAAGGTGGTCAATGCACCTCATGGTGACTGGTCGAGCGGTCATTCTGGTCATTGCGCTTATGGTCCCTGTCTTTTATTATATAGGATGCGTATGTCTCCATGTACATAGATAGAAGTAAGCTAGTGGCCTGGTGCACAGACGGATTCGTACATATTGCAAGGAAATTAATTAGAAGGTGGCTGGTGGTCTGGGCAACCACTCTAAGATTTTTGCTGTTTCTTTTTTAACAATGTATGCTTATATTATAGAGGCCCAGTGCACAAAATTCGTGCATGGGTAGGGTTCCTAGGCCTGGCTGGCAATCAGAGCCAATCAGGGGTTTCCTCCCCCCAACTGCCAGCTGCCTGCTGCTGGCTGAGGCCTTCCATCATTCCACATGTCCCCCTGGTGTTCACCACATGTCATAGCAAGTGGTCAAACTTCTGGTCAGTTGAAATCCCAAAGGGACAATTTGCATATTAGCCTTTTATTATATAGCATTTTTTTATTTTATAGTTTTACATATTATCAGTTATTGGCATCCTGCTATGGAAGATATGGCTCTCTTATGCTGCTATCTGTGCCTTTTCACTTTCCCTCCCCCATTTTTATAACATTATTTATATTTAAGTCATTGGTATAATGCAATTATATATCTTGTGTGATTTATTGTTATACCTGGAATAATAGTTGACTTATCTGATTGCTTCATTTTCTATGTATTACAGCTAATTCATCCCCAGCCTATCCCACTGAACTGTATAACTACTCCAGATTCAACCCCATTGGACCATCTATCACGTCTTTTTTTATCTTGACAACAGAGCTCTTCATCTGTCTGTTTCATTCTAAACTGGTTGCTATCTTGTTCTTCTGCACCATCACCATGGG
This sequence comes from Lasiurus borealis, assembly GCA_004026805.1. Lineage (NCBI taxonomy): Eukaryota > Metazoa > Chordata > Mammalia > Chiroptera > Vespertilionidae > Lasiurus > Lasiurus borealis. The sequence continues at coordinate 120,617 of PVJN01000712.1, forward strand.
AATTCTCTTTGCTTTTCATCTGTGCCGGGTGCCCTGTTTCCTGGATTTCCTAGACTTGCTGTATGTCATGCTTACCAGCTCTGAGGTTTAGGCAGGTCCCATAACCTGCATGTGCCTACGTTTCTTCATTTAAAAGCTGAGCAGAATACTCTTACCTCCCCCTAGTGTTAGTGAGAGGACTGAGTAGCATAAATAAAGCACTTAGAAGAGTGCCTGCCCCTTTTTCTCTTTTTCTCTTTTTCTGAAAACCTTAACAATATTCTCTTTACCCCGGTACCCTGAAATTGTCTGATCCGCCACTCGGCGGCTGGGCCCCTTAGAACAGTCCCTCTACAAGGCAGAGAACTACGGGGGCCTGTGTGCGGCTCCCACCCTGTATGCGCAGCCCCTCATTGTGCAGCCCGGATCTCTGTAGATTTTATTGAATGAGGGCTTCTCCATTTGTCGTAAGCCCTTTGAGCCATCTCCAGAGACTTTGAATGATTGTGGGATGTGTGTGTTTTAATGGAGGTTTTTTTACTCTTTTATTTCTTTTTTTATCATTATTGTTGAAAATATTATGTATGTCCGCCTTTTGGCCCCATTGATCTCTTCTAGCCCACCTGCCCCCACCCCAGGCCCTCGCCACCCTATTGTGTGTGTCCATGGATTGTGCATATATGCATACATGTTCATATATGTCTTGGCAGGGGGAAGGAGGTCCCTGAGCTCACACAGTCATTTCAGAAACCCTGCCTAGTCATTGTATTTTTAATAAGTCTGTCTCTTACAGCAAATTAGTTTTTCAAATATAAAATCAGGTGACTTACAAGAACTAAACTAAGATTTATTTATTTATTTATTTATTTATTTATATTTTATTGATTTATTTTACACAGAGGAAGGTAGAGGGATAGAGAGTTAGAAACATCGATGAGAGAGAGAGAGATCTATCAGCTGCCTCCTGCACGTCCCCCACTGGGGATGTGCCCGCAACCAAGGTACATGCCCTTGACCGGAATCAAACCTGGGACCTTTCAGTCTGCAGGCCGACGCTCTATCCACTGAGCCAAACCGGTTTTGGCTAAACTAAGATTTCTTTAAAGATACTGTGATTTTATTACTGAAATTTGCTCTAAACTTTGCTTTAATCACAATTTTACATTTCCCTTTTTAGAAATAATACAAAGGGATAGCTTACCTATAAAGGCCACCTTCAGAGTTAAGTAGCTGTAGACCTAAGAAGCAGTAGAGCTGAGTTCAAATCCTTGCTCTGCAGTGTATTAGTTCTGTGAGTGACTCACTTCACTGCTCTCCTCCTCGGCTTGCTCATCTATAAAATGGATATCATCTGCCTTCAAGGAATTGTAGGAAGGGTGGAATGAGTGAACACATTTAAAATAGAGCCTGACTCATAGTTAATACCCAAAAAATGTTGCCTTATGGTTATTGTTGTTCTTAGACATCTCAAAGACAGACAGTCATCTCATCTGAGTATTATATTATCAAGACCAATAATATGACTGGCTAGAACCAGAACTCTCGGGTATAGGATTTGTCCAAGTAGCTGTATGGGCTTCAGTGTCCTCTTGTGAGAGTACATTAGATGTGCTCTCTTCAGAAACCTGCTTCTTTTGGAGTTGTGGTCATTTAACATAATACAATTATCTATACTAATAATAGACAAATATGTAAATTGACCATACCTCCATGATGCCCACAGCCAATCAGGAGTGGGTATGCAAATTAACCCAACAAAGATGGCAGGCCTCTGGCCAGCGCACACACACACACACACACACACTGGCGCCAAGTGGCTGGAGTCCCAGGGATACCATTGGAGTGTCTGGTCCTATCAGCCCAACCTGGGGTTGGCTGGAGTTCCACATCCTTTTGGTTTCTGCAGCTCCTGGACTGGAAGCGGAAACTAAGAGCGCAGGGAGCACCAGGAATGCTGGGAATCGTAGTTCTGATGGCAGATGCATGGCGGGATCTTCTAGACACTAGAGCAAAGTGAGCCTGGAGCAAGTGACTGTTGCAGGTGAGGGATGGAGAGAAAGCAAAGCTGAGAGACATAAGTAAAATCAGAGTGTCGAGGAAAAATTAAAGGGGAGATATCCTAAGACTTCCGGGAAATCTCCACCAATGAAGCAAAGAAAAAAAAATGCCTCTATTATTCTGTGAGCAACAAACCAACTGAGTTGGGGTCTCAGACAATTCACTCCTATGATTGCAAAGACAGACAGAAACTCCCAGAGTAGAGAGGGCTCTTCTGAAGGTTCCCAGGTTGAAGAGGGTGCAGGCCGGGCTGAGGGACCACCTCCTGTGCATGAATTTCATACACCGGGCCACTAGTTCCTGAATAATTAACCAAAGACAAGATCCTTGGGTATAAATAGATTTAAGAAGTAGTTTAAATTTAAATGAAACTTTCAATCTTAATTATTTCTTCAAAACAAGACCTTTAAGTTATGTCATTCATGATATTAAATTATACAGTGGATATACTATGGAGTGACATAGAAACGCCAGGCATGTATTACTTTTTTTTAAACTAGTGCTTTCAGTAAAGGGAGTACCTTGAAGCGTTTTAAGTTGTGGCAATGCTCTACAGAACACCGTTAACACTCCGTTATCTGCAAGGAGATGGCATTATTTTTTTGGGTCATTCTCTGAAAATTCTTTAGTGAGTGTGAATGTGGATTACATCACATATTGGACTCTGAGCCTCTTCCTCCAACAGGTATACCAGTAGGCTAACAGAAGGATTGCTAGCTGGGATCAGAGGCCTGGCTTCATCTCCCAGTTGTGCTGTGAACTAGCTGCATGACTTTGGCCATGCCACCTGCCCGCCTATGGCCTTATTTCCCTGAGGAATCAGCTGAGAGAATGGAGAGGAGCATGTGACAATGGCCCTATGGCTGTGCTCCCATTCCTAGCGCTCTGTGATGAGTGATACATACACTTCGAGGCGAGAAAGATGTAATAGACATTGGTGTTTGGTGCTGCCTTCAACGGAGTTGGCAGGAATGTCAGTCCCCCGCAGTCGGACTGATTGGTCAGGGGTGAGATGTGGAGGACTGTGTAGATGGTGATGCTCGGTCCCAGTAGGGTGGGCCCACCTCTGCTGGGGGGAGAATGTTAAGGAGAACTTAGAGGCAACGTGTGAGTGTCATTTTGATGAATGAGATGGGACTTAGCAGCACAGAAGGAAGTACATGGAGTCCAACTGAGGAACTTTATTTTCAGGAGCAGAAAGCATGTGGGGGGGTGGTGCGATACATAAGCTACAAGTTCAGGATGGGCATCAGGAAGGACGATGGAAGAAGCTAAAGGGACTGGAATATGATTGACACCCCCATAAACAGAAACCTCACCGACTTGTCTAAGAAGCAGAAAAATCAGGTTCTATTTTCATTTATGTTGCTAGATAGCTCTGCGGACCCAGTTAAGATATTGGACTTAAGCCAACAATATTGGGGGGCTCCCAGAGCCATGCTGAGGGATTGCTATCTCGGTGTATGGAATGGAGAGCATGGAGGTTGGGGAGTAGCATGGTAATATCTAATGAGAGTAAAACTACAGTATTTCCCAGCGTATAAGGTAACTTTTTAACCCAAGAAAATCTTCTCAAAAATGGGGGCTCATCTTATATGCCAGGTGTCATCTTATAGGGTGGGAATATCCCAAACTCTATATTTTAACTGGAAAAGTTGGGGGTCGTCTTATACGCCCAGTCGTCTTATACATCGGAAAATACGGTATGATGACAATTTAATGAGTAGAATGAAAGAAGGAAGTGGAAGCAAAGAACCCATTAAAAGATCTTTCCTGTGATCAGGCGAGAACCCACGAGGGCTGAAGCCGGGGGAAGCACAGCCAGGGGCATGGTGTTTTAACAGGTGTCACAGCAACGGAATGGACAGGTTTGGGCACTGCACAGAGGACGTGGAAGGGAAGTGACAGGTGATCTGAGGGTGACTCCAGGGCTAGGGCTGTCTTGCACAATAATGATGCCAGTGGTCAGTAAGCCACACTGGGCAGCTCTGTGGATTCTGTTTGACTTTTTGTAACAAGTGTCCTTATCAGGCACTTCCTCATTTTTACTTTCCCCCCCCAATAATTCCTTGATCGCCTTCAGCTTCAGTTCTGTATGAATGTGTTACATGATTTCCCCAAAGAACTGTAGACAAAAAACTGCAAAGTAAAAGCAGGTTCCGAACTATGTAGCAGTTGAATAATTGAATACCCACTTTGTGGTTTAATAATGGAATGTTCTCATAGCCCACTTCTGGTCATCAAACTTGGTTTGATTGACATCTGAGAAAGGTAAGATACAGATGCCTGCCAAAAATGGCCAGAGGGAAAGGAGACAAAATGTGTGCGTGTACCATATTTTCCGGCGTATAAGACGACCCCCAACTTCCCCAGTTAAAATAGAGAGTTTGGGATATACCTGCCCTATAAGACAACACGGTATATAAGATGACCCCCGACTTTTGAGATTTCCCTGGATTAAAAAATGGTCTTATACGCCGGAAAATATGGTACTTCGTTAGTCATCAGGGGCTAAGGACACCCGCGGTGGGAGCTCTCCTCCTCTTTCCACTGCGTAGATGAGGGAAGCAATGTGCTGAGGTGGAACAGCTGCTAAGTGATGGAGACAAGATTTAAAGACGCACCTCTTGACAACAAGTCTATTGCTCTGTCTCTTGTACCCTTAGTACATCCCTGCAGAAGAGTGCTGGCATTTCAACGGAGAAGTGCCAGGTCTGTGGTGGTAGAGTGCCCAGGACAGAGGGCGGGTTCACAGGACATAGCTTTCAGTGCTACAACTGGGAGGTCCCTAAGTTGGTACCCTTTCTGGGAAAGTCACTTTAATATAAAATAAGTCATCCTCTATAATAAAGAGTGAATATGCTAATTAGACTTAACAGCTGAACAACCATCCAGATGACCTTCTGGACAAAGGGGCTCCAAGAGCTGAGCCCCTTGCATGAATTTCGTGCATCAGGCCTCTAGTTATCTAGAATTAACTAAATAAGGAATTGATTATCTTTGTTTTTCATAACATTGGGACATGAATTAAGCCTTTTGTTACTACAAGTGACAAATGATTCTTTTTTAAATATATTTTTATTGATGTCAGAGAGGAAGGGAGAGGGAGAGAGAGAGAATAAAACATCCATGATGAGAGAGAATCATGGATCGATCGGCTGCCTCCTGCATGCTCCACACCGGGGATCAAGCCTGCAACCCAGGCATGTGCCCTGACTGGGGATCGAACCCTGACCTCCTGGTTCATAGGTCGATGCCCAACCACTGAGCCATGCTGCTGAGGCTCTGGGAGACTTTTAGTCCTGCTGGTAGTATTTCCTGGACTGGTCCCATCCTGGAGGAAGGAGGTATGAAGGGAAGTGGGTAGTAAGGAAGCTTGTGAGCTACTTGGCTATGTGTGTAGAAATAAGAAGAGAATGTAAATATAGATAACATAATTAGGGAAGTGTGAAATACATGTATGTGAATAACATTTTTACTTGGACCTATTGGTTGAATTCCTATCTTATTGCAATAGCTTACTTTTTGAACTTTGTCAGATAAAAATGTATGCACAATAAAATGAACCTATTCAAGTGTACAGGTAAATGAATTTTAACAAATATATATGTACATGTACTATCATCCCACAAAGTTCCTTCATGCTTCTGCCATGTATGTTTTTTAAGGCTTTAATATGAAAAGTATTGACATAAAAACTGGTATCTCTCTAATTTTCTTTGACAAAGTTAGGAGTACCTTATTTTTTAAATAGGTGTCTGATTTTTGTAATAGTCAAATGCCCCATCTTTCTTCCTTTTCTGTAAAGCTTTTTGGTTTACATTTCCAAAAATGAAAAGCAACAGAGGCAATCAGTGGATGTGTCTCAGTCACATCAATATTTCTCTCACTGTCTCTCTCCCTCCCTTTCATTCCTTCTAAAAAAAAAAACAATGAAAAATATCTTCAGATGAGGATTAACAAAACAAAACAACAACATTCACCAGGAGGCAGGAAAATGTGTAAGAGCGCAGAGAAATAGAGTTTGCATTAACCCAGATTGGGGTGGGGGGTGGACTTGTCTGGGCTTCTGGCCAACCACTCGTTGAGAAGGTCAACTTCTCCTGATTGACAGGAAGATGGCCTCATGAAAGCCCCATGGCTTAGATGGTTGCCAAGGCAGCTGGGTCCCTTCGTCTTTGAATTCACTATTAGATGAATGTGGAACTCAGCAACAGAATTGACTTTGCTACTACAGTATAGAGCAAAAGTAGGTTTACAGTTATTTGTATGGAAAATAATACAATCTACACAAACAAAAGAGAAATATGCTAACTGACCATACCTTCGTGACACACATAAGCCAATCAGGAGTGGGTATGCAAATTAACCCAACAAAGATGGTGGATTAATTTGCATGCACAGGCACTGAGCAGCTGGGGATTGAGCGGGAGACAGGCTTTCCGCACCACCCAGCCACTGCAGGCCTCTGGGCAGCATGGGAAGGCAAAAAGGTGGCTCTGGCCAGAGTGGAGGCAGTGCCAGCAGCCAGGGGAAGGAAAGCCCATTCTTGCAGGAATCTTTGTGCATCGGGCTTCTAGTTATTAATAAATATGAATACCAAAATAAACTCTGTTTCATGTAGCCACAGCTGTAAACTTCCTCTTGCCCCATCCTGAACAGTCCTTCTGCCATTCTGCTTGGATTTCTTTCTTCAACTAGCATGTGGTCATTCATTTAGGACACCAAGGAAAAAATGTTGAATTAATAATGACTTCTGTCGTTAATATTGATTTAGAGGAACACATTACTGCTTGTCCTGATTGTTTCTAGGAGTAGATTAGAATATTCTTTCTGCTCATTTGGAGGCTGGGTCAGCTCTTAGAGAATTTGGTTAACTCTTGAGTTTCTAACACGACCTGGAATTAGGGCATTCTGAAAGAAGCGTACAACTCTTAGTAATTTGCCCTATCAGCACGGAATGAATAGCACTTAGCACATGTATCTTTCATTAACATTTGCATCAAAAACAAACATTTCAAGTTTAATTTCCTGGAATCTATAGTTTGAATGGATACATAATACATTTGTATTTTTTAAACTATGGTTTTCTATTTGGGATTTTTAATCCTGCCATTCAATCGATACTCTTTGTATGCTGCTCATTTTATGCTATTCAACTGGAGTTCTGATTTTAGTCACTGAAACGTCAGATTTAAATGTTTTAAATGTGACATTTGAATGTTTTTAGGCTTTGAATGCAGGGTCCCCACAATGCTGTGACTCAGCCAGAAGCATGTTCAGCCGCAAGCCAGGCAGCGAGGTGCCAGTTCTAATGGAAGGTTCTTTTTCTTAATGTTTTTATTGATGGCAGGGAGTCAGGGAGAGGGAGAGAGACAGAAACATTAGTGATGAGAGAGAATCATGGATCGGCTGCCTCCTGCAACCCCCCCACTGGGGATTGAGCCCGAAATCCAGGCCTGTGCCCTGTCCGGGAATTGAACCCTGACCTCCTGGTTCATAGGTCAGCCGACGCTCTATCACTGAACCACACGGGCCGGGCTAATGGAAGGTTCTTTCATGCATTCACGTCTGCTGTAAGTCTCTCGGTATAACAGCTGTGGCAGCTGGTGGGTGTGGAGGCTGAAACGCAGGCAGGTGCATGAAAGGGGCAACACGAACAATACACTGTTTCCTTCTGGACTCCAAGGTCAGAGTGTGGTGTGCAAATCTGCTTTTATATCAGCAAAGGAGGACATGGAAAGAGAGGCTAAGGTGAAGACAGAGGCATTAAAACGGTAGCTTCTACTGAAACGAGAAGCTAGAGGCAAACAAAAAGTAATAAAACTCCTAAGCTTTGCAGAGCTTCAGGAGGTAGAACATTCTGGAAGGGAGAGAAGCACTGCAGACACCTGATGGATGTTGCCAGGCTTCCTCCCGGCCTCCAGCGTGCTGGTCCAGAGCCTTCCTGGGAAGCAGGACTTCCCGCACCACCCCGCAGCTGCCCCCAGCGCCCCACCTTGTGGGCCCTCTGTAGCCACATTAGGGGATGGAGACCACCTGATCTCTTCCTGACAGCGCACACTGAGCCCCCTCCCAGCCGCATTGCTGCCCCCCCACAGTCCTCCGCACCCCCTTCCTCATTCTAGCCCCACCCACTGCCTCCCCATTGCACTTGCACATCCTGTGGGCTTCTCATCACTGCCACACTCACACAGACAGTGTTTCCTGTAAGAGCAGCAAACACAGACAAGCAATCTTCTTCCTTCCCTCCCTCCTTCCCTTTCTCCCTCCCTCTTTCCTTCCCTCTTTCTTTACCTCCCTCCCTCCTTCCTTCCCTCACTTCTTCCTTCCTTCCCTCCCTCCTTCCCTCCTTTTCTCTTTCCTTCCTTCCTTCCCTTCTTCCCATCTTTTTTCCTTCCCTCCCTCCATCCTTCCTTCCCTCATTCCTCTCACTCTAACCACTGAGCCAAAATGGCCAAGGCAATCAAACCTTCTTGGCACTTCTGTCCCTTTCCTGCTGCCAGATTCTTTCCATCTAACCGTGTCTATGCCTGTCATCATGGCACTGGAGAGGCCAGGGCTCAAACCTACCCCTGGTGGTAGCCACGTGACCTTGAACACCTTCCTAAGCCCATTTCCTCATCTGTAAAATACCTGTCTCAGCCCAGACCAGTAGGTCACAGTTCAATTCCCAGTCAGGGCACAGGCCCGGGTTGTGGGCTCCACCCCGCCCCCTGTGTAGGGCATGCAGGAGGCAGCCGGTCCAGGATTCTCTCTCATCACTGATGTTTCTCTCTCTCTCCCTCTCCCTTTCTCTCTGACATGAATAAAAATGATTTGAATAAATAAATGAATAAATAAATAACCTACCTCACAGGGTTGTTGGGACATATAGGACAATGACTATATTAAGTGCTCCGCCCAGTGAGAGACATGATAAATTGTAATTTAGTACATAATTCTCTCCTACATACTGACATCTCCACAGAACTTCCTTACCCAGAATGCTAATGGTCTTTTCTGACTGAATCTACAGCCTTTTCTCTGCCTCCTTTGACTATTCCTGTCTTCATTCCCTCTGTTCTCTGGACTTCCTTAATGTTGTGTTATCGATTCTTCCTTTTCTGGAAGCTTCTCTTGTCTGACTTACTCATTGGCTTTCTTCATTCTACCCTACCCTATGGAAGGCCCCTATGGCTCTCTCTGTAGCCATTGCTCTTATGGACAAGACTACGTTGGATTAATAAATCAGAGAGGAGATGATGTTGTCTCTTGTGCTTTGGGCAATGTATTCTCACTCTTTGTTCTTCTTTACCTGTCTCCCTTCTGCTTCCAAGTATAGAAATGTTATATTGCATTTAACTCATCCAAACAGGCAGAACTCCGGCACTATTAACACAGGGGGGCTTGAAGTATCTCGTTCCCTGTAGACATGGCAAGTGATATCTATAGCCAAACTGTGTGCAGATGATGATGATGATGATGATGATGATATTAATATTTTCCAAATATTTATAAACCTTATTTGACATAAGTGCCAAAGAAAGTTTGATTGCCTTGGCCAGTTTGGCTGAATGGTTAGAGTGGGAAGGAATGAGGGAAGGTAGGAAGGAAGGAAAATGGGAAGGAGGAAAGGAAAGAGGGAGGAAGGGAAGGAAATATTAAATATAAATATTAAATATCACTGCCCAGAGGCTCTCCGTGGCCTAGAGCCCCATCTGTGGCCAGGTGCTGAATGCTTGCCTTGTCACCATGGCAACAAAGCAAGCATTCAGCCAGGCTGCTCACTCTGCCCACTCTCAGCGGCCGCCCTCCCCTTCACACACACACTGGGACTAGGGGACTCCAGTGGGGCTGAGAGGATTGGGCACCGCTATCTTGTGGCTATGGGCACCGCCATCTTTGTGACAGAGTGATGGTTAATTTGCATATTACCCTTTTATTAGATAGGATCTTTTAAAAATTGTGACTTTGATGCTGGGAGTAGTATCTTTTCTGTTTAAACTATACTCTTTTTTTTTTTTTTTGCCCCTATTCCATATAACTTCTCGGATGTGTCTTGTCTATAAATGTTAGATTTTAAAAAGCAAAAAAGAGAAAAATATAAATGCTAGATTTTAGGCTAAAGAATAGACAACCTATCCTTATCCATTTTAGGGAAAACTAAGAAAAAGAAGTTAAATCTAAAACAACAAATTGAGTTACTTATTAGCAGATTAAGAAAGAATGGTGAATTTCAAAACTTGATTGTAAGAGTTTGAGGAATGGATTTATTTGTGCTGCTTACATTTTTTATTAATAAGAACCAACTATAAAATGTATGTAGATTTAAAGCGGCAGAAGACATGGAAAAGTTACCGTGTCCAAGATTTGAAAGGGTGAAAGGCTATGCTTAGCTTAAATGGGGGATTTCATCTCTTTAGGCAGAGAAGTCTTCATGTTTCCATAGCTCATATCCATCCATTCATTATTCACTCTGATTGTCTTTGGTTCCTGCCTAACGAAGTATGTTGTGTGTTTGTTTTTCAGATCTAAAGCGGGAAGCCAGTATCTGTCACATGCTGAAACACCCCCACATTGTAGAGTTATTGGAGACCTATAGCTCAGATGGAATGCTTTACATGGTCTTTGAATTGTGAGTGCACATTCTGATATTTTTTTTAAGGGTTAAAGTTTTTAGCCACATTGGTGTAGGCCAGTGGTCGGCAAACTCCTTAGTCCACAGAGCCAAATATCAACAGTACAATGATTGACATTTCTTTGGAGAGCCAAATTTTTTAAACTTAAACTTCTTCTAACACCAAAATAGACTCGCCCAGGCCCTGGGATTTTGCAAAAGAGCCACACTCAAGGGGCCAAAGAGCCGCATGTGGCTCGTGAGCCTTGGTTTGCCGACCACGGGTTTAGGATAACGCTAATCCCTTCTTTTAAAATTGAAGAATAGTTGTGGACTCATCTCTTTCGACCTGAAGGAATAAGAGGAGAAGCATTATCTCATCTTAAGGTTCGCAGTGCTGAGGGAGCAGACGTTGGTCCTGTTTAGTTACCCTCGCATGCTTAGCATACTTTGGAGAAGAGGCTTTCAAAAGGAAGAGTTCAGAGAGATAGAAATCCCCAAAATAGAACATTCTGGTCATGGGAGTCTTAGTGAGGAGGAGTGGGGTAGTGGGGCCAGCCTCCAGGTAGCAAGGCTCACCGGTAACTACAAGCAAGTGATAACACACTCACTTCCTCGTGAGATGCAGTCGCCAGCATCGGAAGGAAAGGCTGCAGATAACAGTGTGTCTTGGTTTCCATCAGCCCCTTGACACATTTCTCACACAATTATTGCCACTAAGATGGAGAGACGTGAGCAAAGGCGGGGACAGCTGGGTCATCTTATAGCTGGCTGGATGACTGTGTCCAAAGTGCCTGTCCTTTATGGGGTGCCTTCCTCTTCTGTTCACATTCTAATCGGTGACTTTGATTAGGGTTTCCCACACCTTCCTCTCTCTCAAAAATCAATAAGCTTATTAAAAAAAATAAGTGATCTCTGAATGCATAATATTCTGGCCACTCAGTGCATATCCTATATAATAAAAGGCTAATAGGCAAATTGTCCCCTCGACTAGGAGTTCGACCAGCAGGCAAGCTGGCCAACTGCCATGTCCCTTGCCCCTGGCCAGGCTGGCTGGACCCCACTCATGCACCAATTCATGCACTGGACCTCTAAAACACACACACACACACACACACACACACACACACACACACACACACACACACTGAGTGGCCAGATTATTATGCGTTCAGAGATCATAATCATTTGGCCACTCGGTGTAATTTTCAAAATTCTTTTAGTGGGTTTGCCAACAAAGGGGGAGTAATCAGGGAGTTGCCGGGGCGGAAGTCATTTGCAGGGTCCACTGGGGACAGATCTGCTTCCAGACTCGCTCACTCGGTTGCTGGCAGCAGGCCATGGGACTGCGGGCCTTCATTCCCCAGGAGCTGTGGCCGGAGCCACCCTGGGTTCCTTGTAACTGGTCCTTCCCTGGAGCAGCTCACAGCATGGCAGCTGGCTGCATCAGAGCGAGCAAGCAAGTGGGCAAAAGTACGAACTAAATTGAAGTCAAGCCCGGCCAGTGTGGCTCAGTGGTTAAGCATTGACCTCTGAACCAGAAGGTCATGGTTTGATTCCCGGTCAGGGCACAGGCCCAGGTTGAGGGCTCCATCCCTGGTAGGAGGTGTGCAGGAGGCAGCCGACCCACGATTCTCTCTCCTCATGGGTGATTCTCTCTCATCACGGATGCTTCTAGCACTCTCTGCCTCTCCTTTCCTCTCTGCCATCAATAAACTATACTAAGAACACTGAAGTCAGTCTTGTAACCTCATCTCAGGAGTCACACAGCAGCGCTTGCACCATCTCTGTTCCTTAGAAACCAGGCCCTGGCTCCAGCCCACACACGAGGGGGCGGGATTGCGCAAGGGGGTGAATAGCAGGAGGCAGCGATCACTGGGAACTGGGTCAGAAGCTGCTCCCACGGAGGGCTAGCTAATACATTGAATATCTGGACCAGAAGTTGACAATATTTCACAAGTTTGCCGCAAAGGAGCTGGTGAAATGTGAGGCCAGAGTTAAGAGCAACACATTCATTCAAATCTGTGAGCGCGAGTTCACTGTGGACTTGGTTGTAACTGGTTTCGTAAAAAGGATGTAAACGTGTTACAACTAACTCAACAGCCCGGAGTGGAACCTTTGACTCTACTAATTATTAGTACCCTATTTCCCGGCGTATAAGATGGCTGGGTGTATAAGACGTCCCCCACCTTTTCCAGCTAAAATACAGAGTTTGGGATCTACTCGCCCCATAAGATGACACCTGGCATATAAGAGGACTCCCGACTTTTGAGAAGATTTTGCTGGGTTAGAAAGTCGTCTTATACATCGGAAAATAAGGTTACATAGTATTACGAAGCAAACCACACTCCTGCTCGTATTGTTCACTGCTCATTCTCCCGATAGTAAGCAGGCATTGCCGTCCTTCCAGAGGCGTTGGATAACCAGAGCGGGAAAGAACCTAGAAATTCTGTCATAGAGTCACAGCCTTCAAAACCTTTGTTGGCAAACCCACTAAAAGAATTTTCAAAACTACACTGAGTGCCCAAATTATGATGATCTCTGAATGCATAATAATCTGGCCACTCAATGCATATAGATATGTGTGTGTGTGTGTGTATGTGTGTGTTTAGAGGCCCAGTGCATGAATTTGTGCATGGATGGCGTCCAGCCAGCCTGGCCAGGGGGAAGGGACATGGACAGTTGGCCGGCCTGCCTGCTGGTTGAACTCCTGGTGGAGGGGACAATTTGCATATTAGGCTTTTATTATATAGGATAGACACTGAGTGGCCAGATTATTATGCCTTCAGAGATCATCATATTCTGGCCACTCAGTGTATATACCTCCTCACTTATTTTTTTTAATAAGCTCATTGATTTTTGAGAGAGAGGAAGGGTGTGGGAGAAACATCTATCAGCTGCCTCCTGCACGCCCCCTACTGGGGATGGAGCCTGCAACCCAGTCCTGTGTCCTGACCAGGACTCGAGCCGTGATCTCCTGCTGCACAGGATGGTGCCCTGACGACGCCCAACCGAATGAGCCACACCAGCCAGGTCCTCCTCACATAGTTTTAAGTTGATCTAGAACAGTTTTTGTTGTGAGGTTGTAATTTTCAGTTCTGCATGTTCCTTTAAATATGTTTCCTTCAAGACTGTAGAGCCGCACCTTCTTCTCAGCTTCCGTCTGCTCTGTGGCCTAAATGGCAAAGCTGGTCATCACTGTCAAAGCAATGAGCCAAACCAGACTCGCTTTCTGACAGAAAAGAATCTGACTTTGTTTTCCAGATGAACTTAAAGTGTGAATAGCCGTCTCTGTGACAACCTGTTGCTGTTGCTTTCTAATTCTGAAATGCATCAGGCTTTGCCACGAATATATTGTCCGGATGGAATAAGCTGGCTCTCCCCTTTCTTTTTTCTTAATATGTTTTTATTGGTTTTGAGATAGAGAGAAAGGGAGAGGGAAAGAGAGATAGAAACATCAATGATGAGCCCTGGCTGGTTTGGCTCCATGGATAGAGCATCGGCCTGCGGACTGATGGGTCCCTGGTTTGATTCTGGTCAAGGGGACATGCCCGGGTTATGCTCTATCTCCAGTAGGGGGCGTGCAGGAGGCAACCAGTCAATGATTCCCTCTTATCATTGATGTTTCTATCTATCCTTCCCTCTCCCTTCCTCTCTGAAATCAATAAAAATGTATTTTTAAAAGTAGAAACATCAATGATGAGAGAGAAACATCATTGATTGGCTGCCTCTTGCCTGCCCCCTATTGGGGATTGAGCCTGCAACCGGGCATGAGCTCTGACCAGGAACTGAACCGTGACCTCTTGGTTCCTACTTTGATGCTCAACCACTGAGCCACACCAGCTGGGCCCCCCTCTCTTAAGTTCTCTGTTTTACTCTCAAGGTTCTCTCCTCCTCTCAGGACATGGGCATGTCATTCCCCGTTGTCTGTTGAAGCTAGGGAGGCTTCTCAGGATAGGGGAGTGGTCTGTCCGTTGAGCTGGGTTCCTGTGTGTGCAGATGTTAAAGGAAAATCAGCAGGCCACACACTAGTTCTCAGACCACATTATGGAAAAGGAAGAAATTTAAATTGATGGCCTTAAAAATCTCCTCATCCCTTGGAAAGACTTGGGGTATGCTGGGAGATTCTCGGGTACCAGTTGAAAAGATTGGGAGGCATTGGTTGGCCAAGAATCTATTGGTTTTCTTATTTTGAAAGAGTTAAAATAACTGCTTAGGTAAAATGGATATAATATAAGTACCGTATTTTCCAGCAGATAAGACGACTGGGCGTATAAGACGACCCCCAATTTTTCCAGTTAAAATATAGATTCTTGGCCAACCAATGCCTCCCAATCTTTTCAATTCCTTTCCAGGCCAGCGATCTTTGAACCGGGACCCGAGAGTCAGAGGTTCCACTCCGGGCTGTTTAGTTAGTCGTAAGGGTGTGGGAGAAACATCGATCGGCTGCCTCCTGCACGCCCCCTACTGGGTCCTCAGGCAGAAGTCCATGGTAGAACACAGTGGAAGTGTTCCGTTATTTGAAAGATTGTCATCTGTCAGACGGTTCTAGGTTGATTTGGTGTAGGGTCAGGGTTATAACTGGAATCAACAAATGGCAGGTGGACCTGACCTCTGAGCACAGAAGGCCGCTGATGAAGAGAGTCACTGCAGGCTGAAACGGCTGTCCTGCGGGACATGCCTTCGTCACTAGAAATGCTCCAAGGGGCTGAAGCTAAGGTTTTAATTTTGGACTGGAGAGGGCCTCTAACACCCCTCCCACTGTTAAGATATTATAATTCTACCCCCCCCCCTTTTCATTGACTTTAGAGAGAGGAAGGGGAGGAGAGAGAAACTGTTTGGCTGCCTCCCGCCTGCACCCTGACCAGAGATTAAACTCACAACCTGGTCACGTGCCCCGACTGGGAATTGAACCGGCCACCTTTCGGTGCATGGGACGATGCTCCAACCACTGAGCACACTGGCCAGGGAGCTATTATAATTCTTTGAATCCCTTTTTCTGGTTAAATCTTATTCTTTTATTCAAGAAATATTTCTGACCCCATTTTTATTCACTGAGAACATGAAAAAAAAAAAGTTGGTTTTATCATGTACTCCAAAGTAGTGAGCATAGAAAGCCAAATATAAAAATGTGCTTACATTCCACCCTGTCTGCTATTTATATCCCAAGGATCTGAGTGCCATCGAGGTAAAATGGTCTTTCGTGTCGCAAAACTGGTTTTACCCTGCCAACTCTGTCACTTGTATTAATTATGTGACTTCGGCCAACTCTTTGAGAGACAGAGTGCCTTACCTTTAAAATCTTCATAAGGTTAGGAGCACTTGGTGGGAAAACTCTGTGAATTGACTTTTTATAAAATGGTAATGTGCACCATAGCTCGAAGGTAGCATTTTTAGTTCGGGTTAGTGGTAGTTTCTCAGCGGTGGATCTGGATGAGATTTTCTATAGCTCAGTTTATGTGATTCAGTTGACTAAAGAAAGTCATCTATTGCTATATATTGAAGATGAGACCTCATTAAAATGGCATATGCCAACCTGGTATGGCTCAGTAGTTGAGCATCGACCCACGAACCAGGTGGTCATGGTTCAATTCCTGGTCAGGGCACACACGGGTGAGGGCAGATGTTTGGGTTACAGGTTCGATCCCCAGTAGGGGGCATGCAGGAGGCAGTCGATCAATGATTCTCTCTCATCATTGATGTTTCTCTCTCCTTTCTCTCTCTCTGACGTCAATAAAAACATATTAAATAAGTAAATAAATAATAAAATAAAATTCCCTATTTACCAGTCCCAATAATGCCTGATCCCAGT
Organism: Lasiurus borealis; assembly: GCA_004026805.1. Classification (NCBI taxonomy): domain Eukaryota; kingdom Metazoa; phylum Chordata; class Mammalia; order Chiroptera; family Vespertilionidae; genus Lasiurus; species Lasiurus borealis. Next base: position 137,065 of record PVJN01000712.1, read on the forward strand.
GTTAACCTAAATCACTAGAACATAAATTTCTACTTGAAATATTTGAACTTCTTTGGGGAAGTTTTAAATAAAGAGGATACTATAATGAAAGTGGGTGTACCTGTCACCCAAGCTTCAACCATTATCAACATTTTGCTATTCTTTTCCTACTTAACCTTTACTAATATCTCTTTAATCTCCTGGAGATTTCTAAGCAATGTCATTTCAACTGTAAGTTCTTCTGTTTGTATTTCTGACAGTACTCCTTTTTTTATTTTTTTAATATATCTTATTGATTTTTTTAAAGAGAGGAAGGGAGAGAGTTAGAAACATCGATGAGAGAGAAACATCGATCAACTGCCTCTGCACACTTCCTACTGGAGATGTGCCCGCAACCAAGCTATATGCCCTTGACCGAATCGAACCTGGGACCCTTCTATCCACTGAGCCAAACCAGCTAGGGCAGTACTACTTTTTTTTAATGACCGAAACAATATTATCACATCTAGCAAAATCAATAATAATGCCTTAATATCATATATTCAATTGATGCTCAGTGTCCCCTGATTGAACGTGAATTCTAAAGGACATATTTCTAAACTTAGAAGTGTTTTATGAGCTCTGGGGACCTGGAAGAAGATTATAAATTCGTAGGTCAAAGTGCTTCGTTATTTCTCAAAAGGATCAGAAACAAAACAGAAATATAAAATTGTTTTTATATCATGATTTTTCATAAATTCACCCAAGTTTTTTTTGCATCCTCTCATCTCCTGGGTGGAAAGCAGGCAGACAGTGCAAACCATTGATTACTATAAGGTTCCAGGTCTCAGGGATCAAAGAGCAAAGCAGTGAGCTTGTGTGGGCCTCCACCTACTGTCCAGGCAAGAGATCGCTCACCTAGCTGCAGGGCCAGGAGCTAGTCCGGAATTAGTTCCCTATTTCTGGCGACAGAGGAGAATTAATTAGCTCGGCACTCAGGGACTCATTGCTCACCTTCTGCAGAGTGTGGATCCTTACCCAGACAGAGTGGACAAGGAAGGCGGAGCACAGGAAGTGAGGTCAGCTGACTTTGCTAAGCCCAACAATATACCGTATTTTCCGGCGTATAAGACGACTGGGTTTCCCAGTGAAAAGATAGAGGTTGGGATATACTAGCCCTATAAGATGACACCCGGCATATAAGACGACCCCTGACTTTTGAGAAGATTTTCCTGGGTTAAAAAGTCATCTTATACACCGGAAAATACAGTAGTTGGGTTATCAGTGACTTAGTTGGGTTATCAGTGACTTTCTCTTTTAATCTATTTTATTGATGTCAAAGAGGAAGGGAGAGGGAGAGGAAGGGAGAGAAACATCCATGATGAGAGAGGATCATGGATCAGCTGCCTCCTGCATGCCCTACACTGGGGATGGAGCCCACAACCAGGGCCTGTGCCCTGACCCGAAATCGAACCGTGACCTTTTGGCTCATAGGTCGACGCTCAACCACTGAGCCACACTGGCCGGCCTCAGTGAGTTTCTCTTTTTATATATATTTTATTGATTTTTTACAGAGAGGAAGGGAAAGGGATAAAGAGCTAGAAACATAGATGAGAGAGAAACATCGATCAGCTGCCTCCTACACACCCCCTACTGGGGATGTGCCCGAAACCCAGGTACATACCCTTGACCGGAATCGAACCCGGGACCCTTCAGTCCACAGGCTGACGCTCTATCCACTGATCCAAACCGGTTTTGGCCTCAGTGAGTTTCTTAACACGCTATCTATATCTGCCTTTGCCACAGAGTATCTATAACCATCTGCCCCTTTGTTTTTCTAAACTGAAGTCATGAAATTAAATGGCCTAATCATGTTAGAAAATCCTATAATACACCCATTATATTACAAATGGTTTATCAGTTTAACGCATGCTCAAATACAGAAACTCGCTGAACCAGAACTTGAGGCCTGGGAAAGATTAGAGCAGTGACTTCAAAATGCAGCTTAGAAAGTCCTGAGCTTGTGAAACAAACATGTACCCACCCAGGCCCCACCCCGAGGTCTCAGTTTCAACAAATGTGGGTCCAGAGATGCTTGACCTTTAACGTAGGGGATCATACTCCTCAGAGGCCATGTTGTCATTTTTCCCAACACGCGGTGGTTTGTTGGAAATGTACATGCGTCTGCATTATACCTATTGCTGTGGGAGTCCACTGATCTGGAGCCGTTTGCTGAAACAGATTTTCAAATGCAGGTTCAAGTTTAAAGACAGGGCTGCACCGTTTCGCACACACACCCTTGGTTAAATGTGTATTTCTACATCACACATCTGAGTCTGTCTTTAGCAGTGTCTGATACTTGAGTTAAGCTGGAAATCCTAAGTTGGCTAGCCAAGAAATATTAATTACCTTATTATAGAATGATTACATGGACCACGGGGAGAGGTTTACAGGAACTAAATATGGATTTCAGACATCTGACAAGAAAACAGTGGCTTGTATCTTTTAAAACAATATTAGCAGTGTGGATTTTTGAGCTCACGGCAGACAGAGATAAATAGACTGAAGGCGCTTTTCTTTGTTATTTTAGTGAATTTTCCTTCAGTCTGGTGTTTATGCTTGGGATGGGAGTTTTTGTGGAATTCGTTTCTATGGATAGAGTAGAATTGATTAATATTTATCAACAAACTTGCCACTTAGAGGACCATATATTTTTTCCTATCAAGCAGGAAAAATGTGGACTGTATCATTTTAATTGCTATGAAGATGTGTCCATATTGTATGTGTACATATTTTAGCTCATCTGATCTACTTGGGTTTTTGGGTTTTATGTGCAATGATATAAATTGCCATTCATTCAGCATGTATTTCTTGAATGCTACTTAAGTGCTGGGTAATTTGGTCCTAGTAAACATTAGAAACTTGATACTTACGGCAATGCAATAAGATATATGATGGCAGGGACCAGTTTGGCTCAGTGGATAGAGCGTCGGTCTGCGGACTGAAAGGTCCCAGCTTCGATTCCGGTCAAGGGCATGTACCTTGGTTTCGGGCACATCCACAGCAGGGGTGTGCAGGAGGCGGCCGATCAATGTCTCTCTCTCTCATTGATGTTTCTAGCTCTCTATCCCTCTCCCTTCCTCTCTGCAAAAAAATATATATATATATATTTTTTTAAATATATATGATAAGACATAGCTGGTGCCTGTGTAGGCCTTTGATAAATACTAGTGGCAAGAAAAAAGCTTCTGGAACATTCTAAACATGTTAAAATTAAACATTTCTCTTGACTAGCTCTCCACTCTATTAAATGTTCAGTTGCATTGTAGTTTTAAGAACTGTATGTCAGGGGTCCCCCGGGTCACCCCAAGCTTTGACAATTCACTAAGAGAACTCAAGTCTCACCATAGAGTCAGATTCACAGCTCTGATGTATTGCAGCTCAAGGACTTAAAGCAAAGTCAGCCAAAGGGAGGGGAGGGCAGGTTGAAGTTCAAGGCTCCCAGGCGCAAGCCCCAGGGGTCTGCTGCCCGCAGCCGGTTGTGACAACCGGGGAAACTCGCTGGAGACTCGGCACCGGGGTTTTATCGGGAGCTTGTCATGCGACACCCCCTCCCTGGCACATACCAAATGCCAGACTCCCAGAAAGAAGGCAGGTGTTCAGGATAAATCCCATGGCTCGTACAAAATACTCCAGACACAGTGACCCCTCTTTTCAGTTACAAGGGGAGGGAGTCCTCCACGTTCCCAGATACCAATCAAGAGCCAACCTTGGAAGCAGGCACTTGCCCTAGCCGGTGTAGCTCAGTGGCTAGTGCATCAACCTGCAGACTGCAGGGGCCCCAGTTTGATTCCAGTCAAGGGCACATGCCCAGGTTGCAGGCTTGACTCCCTAGAGGGCAGCTGATCCATGATTCTCTCTCCTCATTGGTGTTTCTCTCCCTCTTCTTTCCTCTCTGAAAGCAATAAAAATATATTCTTTTAAAAAGATAGCACTTTAGGCCTGCTATGTTAACTTTTTTCTGCAGAAACTAAAATAGAGATAAATAGAAGGGTTTTGAGTTGATAAATTCCTGGATTTGCAAGCTAAATATACCGTATTTTCTGGCATATAAGACGACTTTTTAACTCAGGAAAATCTTCTCAAAAATCAGGGGTCGTCAACTTATAGGGCAAGTCTATCCCAAACTCTATATTTTAACTGGGAAAGTTGGGGGTAGTCTTATACACCCAGTCATCTTATATGCTGGAAAATACGGTAATTACCTGTAAAGATAATTGCAGTATTTGAGGTCTTTTTTTTTTTTTACTTTTAACTATAATTACTGTATGATTTTGACATCCATTTAAAAATTTTTAGATGTCTCAGTTTTTGTATAAAACAAATCTTAGATTGAGATGTTACAGTATAAAGTAGATTTTAAGCTTTACATGCTATATTTGAAAACAAACTACATTCTGATGCCTGCTGTCTTCGAAATGTTGTCACTCTAGTAATTTATTTTGTATATGAAAGCTGATCTTCAACCACTAATATATACACAGAAAATAGGCAGAAGATTCAGTTAACTTTCTTGGATTTACAAGAAGTAGTTAATTTAAAAATGAAAATTATAAGCAGTTTCTAGTGTTGACAACCTTTCCAATCCACACACTTCATACAAACTTAGAAATTATGGAAAATTATGACAACAATAATACCATTTGCAAAAGTTCACCGCAGCAAGCATTTCAGAGCATTCCTTGTACTTACACTCATTAGCACAATTGCACTAAATTGCGATCATTTCATATATGCAATTTTGTTTCCTGGTTTTTTAAATATATTTTATTGATTTTTTTACAGAGAGGAAGGGAGAGAGACAGAGAGTTAGAAACATTGATGAGAGAGAAACATCTATCAGCTGCCTCCTGCACGCCCCCTACTGGGGATGTGCCCGCAACCAAGATACATGCCCTTGACCGGAATCGAACCTGGCACCCTTGAGTCCGCAGGCCGACGCTCTGTCCACTGAGCCAAACCGGCTAGGGCCCTGGTTCTTTTCCTTTAATAATTTCAAGCATGTTGTTACACCATTAGATATTTTCAGTACAATATTTTAGTTGCTGTATTAAAATGTCTAAACTATATGCGTGGGCCATATTTAATTTAATAATAGCCCTCTTGGGACATGTTGTTGGATATTTCCACTGTTCCCTGTTAGAAATAATGCTGTAATTAACAATATTCTTATAATCACTTGTTCACACCTGATTGCTTTATTTCCCCCAAATAAGCTTTTGGAAGTAGAATTACTAGATAAAAGAATACAGGAATGCATAAAACACCTGCATCACACGTAGGATTAATCTTTTTATAGGCTATAGGCATTTAGAAAAACACATGCACGGAACTACGCAGCTTAAGGGGTTATTGCAAAGTGAACAGCATTGTCACCACAACCAGGTCAAGAAATTTGAACAACTGCCAGCATCTCAAAAGCCCGTCTGATCACAGCCCCTTCCCTCTCTCAGAATCCATTTAGTCTAGATGGCACTTTCATGCTTTTATATCTTCGCCATCCAAATAGGTATCCCTGAACATTATAATTCAGTGTTATCCATCTTTTAAAATCTTTACGTGCAGCCCAGCTGATGTAGCTCAGTGGTTGCCTATGAAGCAGGAAGCCACGGTTTGATTCCCACTCAGGGCACAGGCCCGGGTTGTGGACTCGAACCCCAGTGTGGGGCGTGCAGGAGGCAGCCAGTCCATGATTCTATTCTCTCTCATCACTGATGTTTCTCTCTCTCTCTCCCTCTCCCTTCCTCTCTGAAATGAATAAAAGTATACTTCAAACCAAGAAATATTTACTGCTTTGAGATTATAAAGATTAGCCTCCCGTGTTTTCTCATCCAGCTGGCGTGGATTTGGGGAACCCTGTGAGGGAGCAGTCCCGTTGCATTTCTTTCCATGTGGACAGTTCGTGGTCTCAAGAAAATCACTGAAAAGACTGCTCTGCAGCGCCATGTTTGCTATAAATCAAGCGTCCGTATAGTGTGCTTGTTTCCAGGCTCCATCCTGGTCCATTGGCCTGTTTGCTGGCCTTCCACCTCGTTCCCCTGCAGATATATCTTGACGGATGTACTTGTCTCTGCATTTGCCATATACATTTAGAATCAGGTTGTCAGTTCACACACACACACTCACTTTTTTGGGGTTTTGCCTTCAATATTATATCAAATCTTAGCAACTTGAGAATAATGGATGTATTTACAATATTGAATCTTCCAGTTCCATGACCATGATGTCTGTCTTCCCGTCTATTTAGGTGTTTGATTTCTGGCAATAACATTTTATACTTGTCTCCACGAACGGTATATACTAGCACATCCTTTGTTAGACTTACTCTTAGGTATTTGTTTTTGAAGGTAGACCATTTTCTCTGTTTCTCTCTCCCTCTTTCCCTCCTTCCTTATGTTGACTTGGTGTTCCTTTCTATTCATCAAGCTTCAGCAATGCCAGTCATTTATCTGTAGAAATGTTGGGGTTGTCTGCATATCTGATCGTATCATCTGTGGGTGAGGAAGATTTTGTTTATTCCTTCCAGTTGTTCCTACACTTTATTTCTTTTTCTAGTCTTCACTGCAGTGGATTAACATCCTGGAAAATGGTGATAGCAGGCGTTTGTTTTCTGTTTTGTTTTGTTTGCTTGTTTCTGATGTTCAAGTTTGTCAGGCATGCATGGATGCTGAATTGTCATTGAGTACTCTTTTCTGTGTATGTTGAAATGATCCTATCTAAAGAGTAATATACAAATTGACCGTCATTCCAAGATACAAGCTGGCCACCACAAGATGGCCTGCAAGGGAGGGCAGTTGTGGGCAGTTAGGGGTGACCAGGCCAGCAGAGGAGGGCAGTTGGGCGAGACCAGGCCAGCAAGGGAGGGCAGTTGGGGGAGGACCAAGCCAGCAATATTGGACCAGGCCAGCAGGGGAGGAGAGTTAGGGGAGACCAGGCCTGCAGGGGAGGGCAGTTGTGGGCGATCAGGCTGGCAGGGGTGGGAAGTTGCAGGGGACCAGGCCTGGGGTGTAGGATAGTTGAAGGACACCAGGCCTGTAGTGGAGGGCAGTAAGGGGGAACCAAGCCAGCAATATTGGACCAGGCCAGTAGGGGAGGAGAGTTAGGGGAGACCAGCAATATTGGACCAGACCAGCAGGGGAAGAGAGTTAGGGGAGACCATGCCATCCAGGAGCAGTTAGGTGTCAATCAGGCTGGCAGGGGAGTGGTTAGGAGGTGATCAGACTGGCAGGCAGAAGCGGTTAGGGGCAATCAGGCAGAGGCAGGTGAGTGGTCAGGAACCAGCAGTCCTGGATTGTGAGAGGGATGTCCCAGATTGGAGAGGGTGCAGGCTGGGCTGAGGAACACCCCACCACCACCACCATGCACGAATTTCGTGCACCTGGCCTCTTGTCATATTATATTTTTCTTTAATTTGTTAATGCAATAAATTCCATTGATTCTTTGGTTAACAAAACTTGGTTATATTGTATAATCCTTATAATCCTTTTTTGTATTTGTGCTGTGTTTGGTTTGTTTAGACTGTTTACACCTATATTTATGAGAAGGTTGTGCTATAATTTTCACATCATGTCCTGTCAGGGGTTCATAGCTAGATGATGCTGGCCTTATCAAGTGAATTGAGACAGGTTCTCTGTTTTCTTGCCCTCTTTATATGATTGGTACACTCGCCTATAAACCCATCCAGGCTGGACTTTTTTGTGAGAAATGTTATCATTTCTGATTCAATTCCTGCAATAGTTATAGGAATATTCAGATTTTCTGTTTATCACTGTGTCATTCTGGTGAATTCTATTTTGCTAGGAATGAGCGAACTTTAAACAATTTTGGCAAATGGCGGTTCGTAATATCTCTGCAGGATCTTTCCATTCTCGATACTGGTCACTTATGCCTTTTCATGTTCTTTCTCAATCTTCCCAGACATTTACTAGTTTTATTTGTCTTTTAAACAACGATTTTTAGCTTTGTATGTTCTTTTTTATTGTGTGTTTATTTTCCGTGTCAGTAACTTCTGCTTATTATTTCCATTCTTCTATCTTGGGTTTAATTTTCTGGGTTTTCCCCCTTCCTTTTAACCTTTTTGTATCCTTGGGTTTGGATGTGTTTCTTGTTAAAGACATATAGCTATTTTTTTTTATTCTAGGCTATCAATCATTCTCTTTTAATTGGAGCCTTTAGTCCATTTACATTTAATTATTTGGAGGTATTAGTTTGGTTTGCATCTATGGTTTTCTTTTTTTTAATATATTTTATTGATTTTTTTACAGAGAGGAAGGGAGAGGGATAGAGGGTTAGAAACATCGATGAGAGAGAGACATCGATCAGCTGCCTCCTGCATACCTCCTTACTGGGGATGTGCCCGCAACCAAGGTGCATGCCCTTGACCAGAATCGAACCCAGGACCCTTCAGTCCGCAGGCCAACACTCTATCCACCAAGCCACACCGGTTTCAGTACATCTATGGTTTTCTTATGTGCTTTCTATCTGTACCACTTAACGTATGTTTCTCTTGCCATTCCTGATATATCTGGATTAATTGAGTGTTTTTATCACTCCACTTATTTCCATTAATTTGGAGGTTTAGGCACTCCATTATCTTAATTTGCACCCCAGAAATAACAGTATGACTTCCTAATTCATCCGACTTTAATATTGGTACCATAAATTTCATATAATGCCTTCCTTGCCTCTAAGCTGTCGTTTGGCCTATTTAAATTACACTTGTATGTAGAAATGCATGTAATGTGTATTTACATCGCTCTGCTTTATTCTTTATTCACTTACATTTGCCCTCAGACTTGTCCTTTCCTTGCTCTCTATCCTTTCGGCATCTCTCAGGTTTTATCTGGATTCATTTTTCCAGTGTCAGTCTGCGAGGTGGGCAAACACCCCTTTTTTTTATTGGTTTCAGACGTTCTTTATATCTGCTTTGATCTTGAAGGATATTGGCTGAGTGGAGAATTCTAGATTGGCGTTTTCTTCCCATCAGATAGCATTCTGCGGTCTCCTCGCTTCCACTGATGCTGAGATGTCAGCTAGCGGTCTGCCACATCTCGGAGAATAATCTGTCTTTAGTCCTCAAGTTATTAAAAATGATGTTTTTTTCCTTCAGTTTTTGTTTTCTCTACTTTTCTCTCTGATGGGCCATCTGTGTGTGTGTGTGAGAGAGAGAAAGAGAGAGAGAGAGAGAGAGAGAGAGAGAGAGAGAGAGAGAGAGAGAGAGAGAGAGAATCCTGCCTTAGTTTCTTCAAGTTTCTGGAATCAGTGTATTGATATTATTCATGGTTGTGGGAAGTGCTCAGTCTTTGTCCTTTTCTCTTCAAATATTGCCTCTATCCCTTCCTTTCATTGCCTGTATGACCCAGTTAAGTAGAGATAGTTATACCTTCTGTGTTCTATGGATCTCCTACCCTCTTTTCTGTACTTTTGTGTACTTTCTCCTTTTCAAATCTGTATTTTTATTATAGTCATTTTCTTAGGAAAATTCATACTCATCTCTCACGGTCTGGGTAGACCTACTAAGCTCCATTATTTAATCATCTGAGCTGGCCAACCTCGGCATAGGAAGGCCCCGGGGTTTTGTTTTTATTGTCTGGCATTTTAGCTGCTTCTTGGTCTCAATCTCCTACACCTCCATGTGCCTCATTCATGTTGACTGTGTGCTGGAAAGCACTTCAAACAATAGTGGCCAGCCAAGACCGGTGTGGCTCAGTGGATAGAGCGTTGGTCTGTGGACTGAAGTGTCCCAGGTTCCATTCCTGTCAAGGGCATGTACCTTGGTTGTGGGCACATCCCCAGCAGAGGGCGTGCAGGAGGCAGCTGACCAATGTTTCTCTCATTGATGTTTCTAACTCTCTATCCCTCTCCCTTCCTCTCTGTAAAAAATCAATAAAATATTTTTAAAAAATAGTGGCCAAGGATCATGCCTCCTTCCTCCAGAGAGGGCTTCCATTTGTATCCCGGACACTCACAGTGCGGACTCTGGAGGTTTAATGCTTAGCCGTCCAGGGCATGGGAGACACAGACAGATTGCAAGCATGGGAAGGGGCTGGCTGCATCCGGTTCGTCCCTGGTTCTTCAGGCCCGAGCTCCGTGTGGGAGGTGGGGTAGCAGATTGCCTGGGTTCTGACTGGTTTTCCCTTCGAGATCGGGGTGTAGGCACCTGTGCCCAGGGCCTCGCCTCTGAGTTCCATTTTCTGCAGCAGCTCGGCCACATTCCCGGCCCTCTAAGCTCGTGGGCGCCTTCGGGAAGTTTTCATCCTTTTCTTTGTTGTTGTTATTGCTGTTGTTGTCTTCAAAGGGAGACATCCATAACAGAAGTCTGGCGATAGAGTTCAAATTCCTTTCACACAGTGCCTATTACTGTCCACAGCGACTGTACCAATTTCCACTGTGTAGATGTACATAGTTTTCTGATCCACTCCTCTGCTGATGGGCACCTAGGCTGTTTCCACATCTTAGCCATGGTGAATTGTGCTGCTATGAACATAGGGGTGCATATATTCTTTCTGATTGGTGTTCTAATTTCTTGGGATATATTTCCAGAAGTGGGATTACAGGATCAAATGGGAGATCCATTTTTAGTTTTTGGAGAAAACTCCATACTGTTCTCCATAGTGGCTGCACCAGTCTGCATTCCCACCAGCAGTGCACGAGGGTTCCTTTTTCTCCGCATCCTCGCCAGCACTTGTTTGTTGATTTGTTGGTGACAGCCATTCTGACAGGTGTGAGATGGTACCACATTGTCATGTAGATTTGCATCTCTCGGATAATTAGTGACTTTGAGCATGTTTTCATGTGTCTCTTGACGTTCTGAATGACGTCTTTTGAAAAGGATCTATTTAGGTCATTGGCCGAATACTACGCTGCCACTAAAAAGAAGGAATTCTTACCATTTGCAGCAACCTGGATGGAACTGGAGAGCCTTATGCTCAGGGAAATCAGCCAGTCAATGAAAGAGAAGCATCACATGATCTCACTCATGTGTGGATAATAAAAAACAATATATACTGATGAACAAAAAGATAGATACAGAGGCAGTAAAGCATCAAACAGACTGTCAAACTACAGCGGGAAGGTGAGGGAGAAGTGGGGAGATAAGAGATCCACCGAAGGACTTGTGTGCGTGCATATAAGCACAACCAATGGAGGCAAGACACTGGCGGGGGCAGGGTAAGGGCATGCACTAGAGGATAGGGGAACCCGGGGGAAGGTCAATTGGGAAAAACAAGGAGACATATGTACTACTATTTGTAATACTTTAAACAATAAAAAAATTAAATTAAAAAAGAAAGATTGTACCAATTTATGTTCAAACCAGTGGTACAAGAGCGTACCCATGTTTACATTTTGATGAGGCTAAGTGCCGGGTAGGGTTTGTTGGCATTTTGTTGTTGCTAATAGAGTTACGTGTTTAAGGCCTGTTTACGGCATTTTTCATTTGTTCATTTTCTTTAGCTCTGGGCCATTTTGTAAGAATTCTTTATTTACTCAGGATATCTACTTGTTTGTGCATTTGCACATTTCCCTCAAAATGTGTCCCATTAATTTTGTTCGTGGTGTTAGAATTTTTGTACATTGATTTGTGAAATGTGCAGGCGTTTCTGATCCGTCGGAGAAGGAAGTTACAAAGAAGCAAGAGTGGAGGTTAGGGTGAGCGCTGCTGGGTTAGAATTGGAGGTAGCAGTGTGACCTCATATTCAGTTACATATGTGTACATGTATGTGTGTATACATAGATGTTTGTGTGTGCATATACACTGAGTGGCCAGATTATATGATCTCTGAACACATAATAATCTGACCACTCAGCATATATATGTATATGTATTCTAGAGACCCCGTGTATAAAATTCTTCCCCAGGGTGTGGGGTGTCCCTCAGCCCAGCCTGCTCCCTCTCCAATATGGGACTCCTTGAGGGATGTCCGACCGTCCATTTAAGCCCGATCCCACCGGGTGGTCAGACATCCCTCTCAAAATCCAGGACTGCTGGCTCCCAACCACTCGCCTGCCTTTGCCTGATGCCCCTAACTGCTTTTGCCTGCCAGCCTGATCACCCCCTAACCACTCCCCTGCCAGCCCCCGCCCCTCCTCAGAACCTTAGCCGAAAGAGGAAGAGTATGTGTGTATGAATATGAATGCTGGAGGGTGGGGAGGTGGGTGTTTCGCTGTGAGGATTGGTGAGAACACTGAGGGCTAATAGTTTTTGCTTCCAACCATCTCCCTTTCTTTCCTGGGAATTTCAGAAAACCACACCGAGAGGCCTGTTAGCATAACCCATCTCCTAACCCGGGACCATGCGCTCTCTCTTGTAGCTAGTTTCCTCGTCCACTAGGAGGCGCCATTGTCAAACAGCATTGAGTTAGGAGTGCAGAGATCTTGGTCCTTGAAGTAATTGGACAAGAGAAATGTCTGGAAAAGAGAGAAGGGTAGTGCACACGGGACCCTGGAAATGGTGCAAATTACTCTTGGATATCTGACTGGCATTAGAACAGTCCTCGGCTTCTAAAACTTGAAAATAGTATCTTAGGTGACATCTCCATTTTAGAGGTGGCAAATTCTCTCAAGCCAGTTTTGTTTTCAAAGAATTATGCTAAGTGAAAGAAGCCAGTTAATGAAAGAAAAACACCACATGATCTCACTCGTGTGTGGGTAATAAAGAACATTATAACCTGATGAACAAAAGGATAGATACCGAGGCAGTAAAGCATCAAACAGACTGTCAAATTACAGCAGGAAGGTTAGGGAGAGGTGGGGAGATAAGAGATCAACCAAAGGACTTGTATGCATGCATATAAGCATAACCTGTGGATGCAAGACACTGGGGGGTGAGGGCATGCCTGGGAGGAGAGAGAGGGGGCAATGGGAAGATACGTACACATGTCATACATTAATAAAAATAAAATAAAATAAAATCTTAGGGGGGAAAAAAGAATTCTGTGGGAACCCCTTTCACATCCCGCTGGTTCAGGGTTCCGGTTCAGGGTTCGGGTTCTGGAGGAGGCCACACACAAATGAAAAGAGACTAGAAAAGCATTGATTTGGGAAATGGGGGCCAGGCAGAAGCCCAAAAGAGGACTACCCCTTCCTTTAGCCTCGCCATCCCTTTTATTCAGGTTTGGGATACACCCATTGCCCTGAGGAAGGCAATTCCAGTAACAGGCAGAGTATCTTATCAGTGAGGATTTACAGGATTATTTGGTGGGGAAGTTGCTTCTACTACCACTGTCTCAATTAGATAGAGAGTGGCTGGCTCTGAGCTTCAAGGTTGACCAGCCTTCCGGGTTCCTTGTCCACACCTTTCTAACTAGTGAGACAATGATCGGTTTCCGGCAGAATTCGGATTCTGTGGTTACGAAGAGACCTTAGAGATTACTAAACCAAATCCCATCCTTGTATTAAGGAGTCCTCATCAACCCAGAAATATGAAATGGCAGTTTCGGGGTCTCCTGAGCAGGTAACGGTGGACCTGAGAGTAAAACTCACATATAGGGTACATATCTCATTGTTTTTGGCTGTCTGTCTGACATGTGAGCCTTCATGTGTGGAGAATCTTTCATCTTCAGGTCTTGCTGGGGGACAAGGCCCACCCTCTCCTGTAGACATGTCATTCCAAGACACAAGATGGCCGCCCCCTTGTGGTCGAAGATGGCTGCCAGGTATTCGCTCGCCTTGGCCATTAGGACATGAGCAGATGACCACTGCTGTAATAATAGCTGGTGACCAACAACGGGCACCATTTGGGCCTCTCCGGTAGGAGGTTACAGCAGGAGGGCCAGCCACGCCAGATCAAGTTGTTGTTTCTGACCACAGAGCACCAGTCTTGGTTTTATAGGCCTCCCACCACTCTGCGGGTAGTCCAGCGTCCTATTAATAAACTCCATTTCTGCTGAAACCAGCCAGCGTTGGTTTCTGTTTCTTGTAACTAAGAACCTTAACTGACCTAGCATTAAGGAACGAGAATGAGTAGAAGAGGGATGGCAGGAGACACTATTCTAAGATGAGGAGTCAGTGTCCTTGCTAAGTGCTTATAAAAGCTGCACCTCTTGTACCTTGGAATGCCGCCATGGTCTCAGAAGGCTGTAAGGTTAGGCGGGAAGCTGGGGGTGGGGTAAAAGATGAGGGCAGGCCAAGGGCCCGATAGCACAACATGCCACATTCTGGTGAGAAAGTCTGAGGATTCCAAGTTTCAATTTATTTTATTAAAACATATTTTTATTGATATTTTTAGAGAGAGCGGAAGGGAGAAAGAAAGAGAAACATTGATGTGAAGAGAAACATCAATCCACTCCCCCCCACCTCCCATGCATCCTGACCAGGAATGGCACTCTGCAACCTGGCATGTACCCTGAATGGCATTGAGCTGGCAACCTTCGGGTGTACAGGACAGCACTCAACCAACTGAGCCACAATAGCCAGGACCCCATAATTTTTCATAAAACCTTACTTTCCAGGTCCTTAGGAATATCTGTTTTTCAAAGTAGGAAGGTAGAACATAATGAACAGTTTGTAAGTTTGATATATGATTGTTAGGGTGGGGCTAAAGTAGGTTTAGAGTTGTGAATACTAGTACTCGAAATGCCAAGCTTATTCATGTATTTTTATGTACATACTATTGGCTCAGTGCACGGATTCGTGCACATTGAAAGGAAATTAATTAGAAGAAATATTATAATATTGCTATTCGCCCTTTCTCTATAATAGAAGTGTCAGAGTTGAAAGAAAATTAGTAAAATGTATCTGAAAATAATATATACATTGATAATAACAACATGATATAACAACAAAGACATGATATAAAAACAACAACATGATTTAAAAACATGATATCAAAACAACACCCACAGCTGAAGGTGAAATTGCGTGGCCCAGTGAGGAATTGGGCTCTCTCCCCTCTGGTTACAGGGGGTGTCACCTGAGAACCGCCACTGCCAAGTCACCACAGCTTAGCAGCTCCTTCATTGAGCGACTGTCCCCTGGTGGTCAGTGTGCATCATGTACCGGCCGGTCCGATGGTCACTTAGCCTTTTATATATATAGATTATTGTATTCTTTGCCCCACCCTGTAGGTAAAGAGCACACTCCAAGTGGAGGAAAGATGTTAAGCTTCATACACAAATGGACAAGGATGGGAATAGACCGTTCCCATCAAAAGAAATTCAACTGACACATAGGTATACGGGGACACGTTATGTCTTTGACGATATATCAGAATTTCTGTTACCGTGAACAGCCCTCTTCCCCATTGAAAAGATGAACGTTTCTATCTGCTCACAGAGCATAGTTAACAATCCTGTGTTAGTACCTTCTCTAGTCCTTGTCCAAGATCATACTGAAAGGGTTTGATTGTATCCTGTTTACAGTATAGCTGAGAAGAGAGCTTAGCTCAAACTACTGCCCCTTAAATGTTCCACAGTCTACTGCTCCAAGCCCACCTGCTGACTCCTTCCTGACTTCGTCTTGGCTTCTCAGAAGAAATGCCTTAAGATGGCTGCTTTCCTCTTCACTAGCGATAGTCCTTGTCCCTTCTGCTCTCACTCTTTTCTCATCCTCTCCTGCCTCCCTCTCCCCATCCGAGAAGCTGCTTACTCATGAAGACTGTCTGGATTCCTCGAAGATGTATCCCTTCCTTCCGTTGAAATTCTAATATGCACAGTTCTAGCCACGCCTCCCACAGAAATGGAGTGGTTTAACCCTAGCTGGTTTGGCTCAGTGGATAGAGCATCGACCTTCGGACTGAGGCAATTGCGGTCAAAGGCACATGCCCAGGTTGCGAGCTGGATCCCCAGGGGGAGTTGCAGGGGGTGGCAGATCCATGATTCTCTCTCATCCTTGACATTTCTAGCTCTCTCTCCCTCTCCCTTTCTCTCTAAAGCAATAAAAGTATTTTTTTAAGCCTGAACCGGTTTGGCTTAGTGGATAGAGCTCTGGCCTGCAGACTGAAGGGTCCCAGGTTCGATTCCATTCAAGGGCATGTACCTTAGTTGCAGGCACATCCCCAGTATGGGGTGTGCAGGAGGCAGCTAATTGATGTTTCTCTCTCATTGATATTTCTAACTATCTCTCTCCCCTCCTCTCTGTAAAAAATCAATAAAATATATTTTTAAAATATATATTTTTTTAAAAAAAATTGAGTGGTTTAGATGGAGGAAAGATTTTTTTAAAGGTCGTGGCTCCTCTCTCTCTCTCATAAGTGAATTTACCACCGACAAATATTTGTAAATATTCAGCAACATGTGGAATGTTCTGCTAACAATAAAAGACCTGTTTATGCCTTCAAGTTGTTTGTATGAAATTGTACAGACCAGACAGGTGCCTATCCAGTGACTAAATAGTACCAACTGGTAGTGTAGGTCTAAATGAGCACAGAGAGGCGCAGATTCTTAGAACCCTAGGCGGTCACTTCAGAGGTGGAACAGGCAGGCAAGCGTGTGCAGAATCAATGAAGGGCATCAACGTCAGTGTAGGAGAGAGACAGGTGGGAAAGTGGAGGGAGGACATCCCTGCCAGGGGCCTGGAGAGAACATTGAGGCCTGGCAGCGTGGCTCAGTGGTTGAGCACTGACCTTTGAACCAGGAGGTCAGGGTTCGATTCCTGGTCAGGGCACAGGCCCAGATTGCGGCTCCATCCCCAGTGGGGGGCGTGCAGGCGGCAGCTGATCCATGATTCTCTCATCATTGATGCTTCTCTCTCTCCCTCCTCCATCCTCTCTGAAATCAATTTTAAAAAATATGGTTTCTTAAAGTCTATAAAAAATGAGGACATTGAGGAAAGGCAGCGGTCATCCATCATCTGAGAAGACTTCAAGAGAGTAGCACAAGCAATATGCAAGGATTAAAGCATTTATCTGCCAACTCATTAGTTACAGAATTCATTTAAACCATCTCAACAATGCAGTATTCCCATGTGCCACCTGAGGTGTGAGGGATGGAAGCTTTGCATTCTGAAGATCCCCCTAGGCCAGTGGTTGGCACATTCGTTAGTCAACAGAGTGGCAAACCACAGCTCTCGATAACCTGTGGGGGGGGGCTGGGAGGGGGGGGGTGTCTTCATAAATAGGCCTAAAAATCAATTTGTTATACAGAGTCTTCCTTATACTTGACGGTACTTGCTTAGCTATAATCTTATCTTCCATCAAGTAACTCAGACCGGTGAGCAGAAGTTAGAAGTTTCCTTCTTTATAACGTGAGCATTTTGAAGGGGACAATGCATGGACTCTGAAAACAGACTGCCAGCCTGGCTGGTGTGGCTCAGTGGCTGAGCTTGGACCTAGGAACCAGGAGGTCACGGTTTGATTCCCGGTCAAGGCACAGGCCCGGATTGCGGGCTCCATCCCTAGTGGGGGGGGGCATGCAGGAGGCAGCCAATCAGTGATTGTATCTCACCATTGATATTTCTATCTTGCTCTCCCTCTCCCTTCCTCTCTGAAGTCAATAAAAAAATATACTTTTTAAAAAAATAAAATCAGACTGCCTGAGTTTGAATCCTGCCTCTGCCACTTCATAGCTGTGTGATCTCTGGAGCAAGTTACTTAACCTGTGCTGTTTCTCAGTTTTCTCATAAGTAAAACCGGGGAGAGAATAATACCAACAGAATTCTTGTAAGCATTCAGTGAATGAATGCTTGTCACATCCTGTATGTGAAAGAAATAGAGAGTTTGTGTTCTTCTGTGTCCACTCCCTTCACCCAGTGTTCTACCTTTAGGTTTCTTTCTTTGTTCTGGAATATTCTGTTCTATGAATAGCTCATGCTTTCACCCATTCTACTACTGATGCGCATTTGGGTTGTTGACACTTGGCGGCCATTGTGAACAACGCCGCTATGAACATTTAAGGATATGTCTCCTGGTCCATATAAGCATGCTATTTAATAAACAGGGAATATGCTAATTGACCCCCATGCAGTCACAAAGATGGCAGCACCCACAACCAAAAAGGGGGAATATGCTAACTGACTGTCACGCCCTCAAAGATGGCAGTGCCCACAGCCAAAGATGGTGGCGCCCAGTCTCCTCAGCCCTGCCACTTCGCACACCTACCTCTGGAGTCCCCCAGGCCCTTCAGTCCCCCAGCTGCCCAGGGCCGCCTAAGGCTTAGGCAACCAGGGCCGGCCGGGGCTTGCGCTGCCGGCAGTGGCAGCAGCAGAGATGTGATGGGCCGTCACCTTCCCCTGATTTGCCGAGTCGCCTCCTGCCCCTGAGGACTCCCAGATGGTGAGAGGGGGAAGGCCGGGCTGAGAGACCTCCCTCCTTCGCTGCATGCACTGGGCCTCTAGTATGTTTATATGAAGAGACCGTCTTTGCCAAACACTCTGCAGTCACCTCTTTGGTGTCAGTTGAGCATCCACATGTGTGTGACTGTTTGTAGGCTCTCTGTTTTGTTCTACTGCCCTAGTGTCAGCAACACACTCTTCATGACTAAGCTTTATATTAGGAAATTTTGCAACCAAGGAGAGCAGATCTTCCCACCCTAGTATTCTCGCAAAATAGCTTAGGTCTTCTTGTCCTTCTGCAGCTCCATACGTGGTTTAGATTCTGCTAGACATTTTCCACAGTGGCTGTTGGGATTGTTATTGGAATTCCATTGAATTCCTGCTTCCATCGGGAGAAGATTGCCTCTTTACGGGATTGAGTCTTCAAGTCTGTGAACAGGATAATTTTCTCTCCATTTATTTTATAATTTATCTTCATTTAACGAATATCATACTTTTCTCCCTGGAAGTCCTAGCCATCTTTCTGTGATATTTATTTTTATGTGCTTAAAAAGTAGTCTTCAGAATTTTTATTTGCTTTATAACAATGATTTTGCTAGACTCTGATTAATTTAATTTTACCCTTAGATTATTCTGGACATTCTACCATATGCAGTTTTACCATCCTCTGTAATAAAAGCCTAATATGCAAATTGTTCAGGAGTTCAACTTCTCTCTATGACATGCACTGACCACCAGGGGGTGGCGAGAAACATGGCAGGATGGTAGAGCAGGTGAGGGGGTGGCGCCAGGCCACGGTGGGGTGCTACACAGGGTTGTGAGGCAGGGGGCAGGGGGCACGAGTTGGGGCCACAATCTGGGGCCTAGTCCCCACAAGCCAACCTGTGCACGAATTCGTGCACTGGGCCTCTAGTCTGTAAATACAGTTTGTTTCTTTCAATTCTTATGCATCTTACTTATTTATCTCTCGCATACTGCACTGGCTGGGACCTCCAGAATATTGCCGAATATGAGTTGCTGGAGTGCTCATTTTGTACGTCCGTGTTCAGAATCACAGTAATTGAATTCCAAATGTGAAAACAGTTTTACATTACTCCGGTGTAATTTTTTACAAACCCAACCTTGTCCTGATGTCGTTTTTATATATGGGTGTTTTGGTTTCCTAACGTTCTGTTTGGGTTGTTCTCATCTGTGTTCATTAGTGAGATTGTTCTTTAATTTTCTCATGCTGTCCTAACGTGTTTTTGTATCTAGGTTAAGGCAGCTTCATAAAATGAATTGGAGACTGTTCATGCTTTTTATTCATTTTATTTCTCCCTCAAAATGTTCAGTAGAACTTGTCGGAAATTCATTGTAGGCCTAAAGCTTTTTATTCCAGAAGGTTTTTAATTACTGATTCAATTCCTTTAATCAGTAGAGAATTATTCTGGTTTTCCAATTCTTCTTGTGTCCCTTTTACGAGTTTTCTTTTTCCTGGAATTGGTCCACTTCAAATTTGTGGCATAGAGTTTCATTCTCTTTAATTTTTATTTATTAATTTTAGGGCGGGAGGGTGGGAGGGAGGGAGAGAGAGAGAACACATGCCAGGTAGGGAGAGAGAGAAACATCAGTTTGTTATTCTTCTTATTTCTGCATTCATTGGTTGATTCTTGTATGTGCCCTCGCTGGGAGTCAAACCCACAACCTTGGCATATCAGGACAGCGTTCTAACTAACTGAGCTACTGGGCCAAGGCTCCTTTTGCATTCTTTTTTTTTAAATATATTTTATTGATTTTTTTTACAAAGAGGAAGGGAGAGGGATAGAGAGTTAGAAACATCGATGAGAGAGGGACATCGATCAGCTGCCTCCTGAACACCTCCTACTGGGGATGTGCCCGCAACCAAGGTACATGCCCTTGACCGGAATCGAACCTGGGACCTTCCAGTCTGCAGGCCGACACTATCCACTGAGCCAAACGGGTTTTGGCTCCTTTTGCATTCTTAATATTGGCTTCTATATGTGTCTTATCTCTCTCTTTTTTTTTAATCAATCTTGCTAAAGATTCACCATTTTGCAAGGAATAACTATTTGCTTTCTTGATCCTCCGAATATGTTCGTTTTCCATTTCTGTCATTTTTCCTTTAAATTTGTTTGAGTTGAATTTGATGATCTTTATGTAACTTATGGAGAATGGATGCTTAGTTCATAAATTTTCAGCCTTCTTTTCTAATATATGCATCCGTAACAGTAAATTTCCTCCTAAGTACCACTTTGTCTGCATTTTATAGGTCTTGATGTGTTTATGTTTGTTATTCGGTTTCAAATATCTTCTCATTTTCTAATGATGTATTCTGAGATCTGTGTAATACAAGTATATCGTTCAGTTTCCAAACAGGGATTTTCTAGTTCCATTTCATTAATCTCTGCTCGTTAGTATTTCCCTCTATCTTCATTGGATACAATTTGCTGTTCTTTTAAAAATTTTCTCCTGATTGAATCTCACTGACTCGAGCTTTTTTATTTTTTAGTATTTGACATCAATATTCATGATATTTTGTTACTTCAATAATTTAAAGTCTTCAAACAAGTGTATGGATGCAAGCTACCTTGCAAATACTGTTTAGCTGCATTCTGAAGGGGTGTTTTAGCATTTGGGTCTTTTCGAACATTTAGAACTGTGTTTAGTATGACGGAAGTGGTGGTACCTGTTCATTTTTTTTTTAGTAGGAAATAAAAATAATCCAAGCACAATCCTACCCACTCACTACTTCACACCCTATTATAGTGTTCAAAAACTACTCGTTGCATCTGCATACACACATATATGCATATGACATGTTTATACATCCTAATGTAATATGAACATCTTTCTATGGCAATAAATATACTTCTATAGCATCATATTAAAATATATATTTTATTGACTTTAGAGAGGAAGGGAAAGGGGGAGAGAGAGAGAGAGAGAAACATTCATGGTGAATTCATGGGGAGAGTGAGATGCATGGATCGGCTGCCTCCTACATGCCCTGCACTGGGGATCGAGCCTGCAACCCAGGCATGTGCCTGACTGGGAATGGAACCCTGGCCTCCTGGTTCATAGATCGACGCTCAACCACTCAGCCACACCAGCCGGGCTTCTAGAGCATCATCTTAATGGCAGCACAGTCTGTTGAACCATTAGCCTCCGCTGGCCACTTAGGCTGTTTCTGACTTCCCCGTTATCAACAGATTTGATAAAACCCTGTCGTTAGCCTGATTATTTCCCGAGGACTGAAACTATCGGGTAAAAGACGTGTACATCCGTAAGGCTTTTTTCAGGCACGATAAAGTGTCCTCCCTGGAGGTTGTATTGGTGTGTTTTTCCATCCACACTGGATTACCTAATTCAGGAAACATTTCTCCAACCGAGAGAAACAGAGAGAGAGAGAGACTTATGCCCGCCTCCTCCTTTCAACCAGTTCTGTATTTGCTGGTCTAATCACCACATCACCCCAATCGTGAATGCCATGCCTCAGCCCTACACAGGTTTTGATATGTGCTGTTTTCATCATCGCCGGTAGAAGTATTTCTAAGTTTTCGTACAATCTCTTCTGTGAGTCAGAGTTTATTTAGCATGCATCCCTCCATTTCAAGCATTGAGAGAGTCTCGAGTTACTTTGTTCAGTTATTTCTGACATAACTACATTGTGATTAGGAAACATACTCTGAGTGCTTAATCCTTTAAATGTTGCTGCTTCTCAGAAAAGCATTTATGTGATTTATTAAGTTATAGGCTGAACTAGCAGTGTGTGTGTGTGTGTGTGTGTGTGTGTACGAGCACACGCGTGTGTGTCACATCATTTTTACAGAAAAACCAGGTTACTCTAATTTGAGTATGTGGCAGACATTTAATTTAAAATGAACACATTTTGCTGGGGCCGGTGTGGCTCAGTGGATAGAGTATGGGCCTGTGGACTGAAGGATCCCGTGTTTGATTCTAATCAAGGGCACATGTCCAGATTGTGGACTTGATCCCAGGTGTGGGGGCATGCAGGAGGCAGCCAATCAATTATTTTCATCATTGATGTTTCTATCTTTCTCTGTCCCTCTCACTTCCTCTCTGGAATCAATAAAAATATATTTTAAAAATTTAAAAAAAGAAAAGGAACATTTTTTAGGCCTGACCGGTGGGCTCAGTGGTTAGAGCGTCAGCCTGCCCAAAGATCTTGAGTTTGATTCCCAGTCCAGGGCACGTACCTGGGTTGTAAGTTGGATTCCTTGCCCCAACTGGAGCACATGTGGGAGGCAACCATTCGATGTGTCTCTCTCACATGGATGTTTCTCTCTCTCTCTCCTTTCTTCCCCCTCCCCCACCCCGCCCTCACTCTCTGTAAAATATCAGTGGAAAAAATATCCTCGGGTGAGGATGAATAACAAACAGATGAACATGTTCAGTAAAAAAAATGAATGAAATGAGCCTGTTGCTTCAAGGGTAATAACTCACAGTAGTTGTTGCCAGGATGGAATTCAAATCTTCAAGTGCAAGTTAGAATTTTGGAAAACTTGGAAATAGGAAAACAAGGAAATGGTAGCATCAAATAAGGTCTGAGAAATTCACTAAAATTGGTTTTGGGTTATCACAACAAGAAGTTTCAGGAAAGGGCAATATGCAAATTGACCCTAGCTGCATAGGTGGTGGCGGGAGCCTCTCCCACCTTCTCGGCAGTGCTAAGCCTCAGTCGGACATCCCTTGAGGGCTGCTGGGCTGCCAGAGGGATGTCTGACTGCCAGCTTAGGCCTGATCTCCAAGGGAGTGGGTCTAATCCGGCAGTCAGACAGCCCCCAAGGGCTCCCAGAGTGCTAGAGGGCACAGGCCAGGCTGAAGAACCCCCGCACCCCCGAGTGCACAAAATTTCATGCACTGGGCCTCTAGTTTAGTCATAGTTATCAATACTAAATGGAAAGTCAAGCCATATCCTGTGGAAGGAAAAATAATTAGCTAACCCATAACTTACCTTTGTTTGCACTTCTGTTACCAAAGTTAATTGCTACAAACATATTCTAACACAGTGACGTGTTGGTGCCACAGTATCTTATCTTGCCCCCAAACATAAAATGGTTCTCGATTTCTTATCACATCAGTAAGGCCTCCTGTTATCTCGGCCACATGTTTCTGCATGTATTGCTTCTCAAATTCAAAACCTATCTTAATTGACACTGCCATTTTCTTGTTTTCCTGTTTCTTTCCCTGTAGATTTTCTATGTGAAGATGGTTATAGTGTCCTTTATAATTTATGTCTGTTTTCCTTGAAAGAACGGAGAGTTAACTGATTCATTGCAATCAATCATGAGCTGTAAATCAACTAATCACTTAGTTCCAGTGCATTCACTTTCACTGTTTGCATCCCAGATCTCCTCTTTTCTGACACGCTTTTTCCCTTTTCTCTGCAGTATGGATGGAGCAGATCTGTGCTTTGAAATCGTAAAACGAGCTGATGCTGGTTTTGTATACAGTGAAGCCGTAGCCAGGTATGTAATTTGTATCAACTCCCCAGAGGTCAAAGTGAATGTAAGAGAAAGAAATAAGCAAAAACAACAACAAAGACTGGCATGAGGCGGCATGTTCTTTGAACTGATGGTGAGCATGCTGCCAATCCTTCCTGCAAGGACATATGTGATTTATGTACATCAGTGGAACCAACTAGTAACTGTACATGCAAAGGACTGAACAGTGAACTTATCTATTAACTAGAGGCCCAATGCACAGATTCGTGCACTGGTGGGGGGCATGGCCTGTGGGGATCAGCCCACTGTGGGAGCGTAGCTCATCTCAGGTAGCTGAGTGGTACTCTCACAGTGGAAGCACACTGACCACCAGGGGGCAGCTCCTGCATCTGCCCCTTGGTGGTCAGTGCACCTCATAGTGACTGGTCGACTGGTCATTCTGGTCGTTACGCCATTCTGCCACTGGCCTTTTATATATAGAGATATGCATTTATAGTTTCACATCAGGACTGCCAACTCTCCCATTTCTGATGTCTTTTTCTTCCTATTTTATTTTGTATTGGTTTCATGTGTACAACTTAGTAGGCGGACAATCACATACTGGGGTATTTCCAGTACCCACCTGGCATAGTTATTACACTTTTGGTGACAGTATTTCCTATGCTGTGCTTACTTCCCCATGACTATTTTGTAACTACCTATTTGCGCTTCTTAATTCCTTCACCTCTTTCACCCAGTCTCCACCACCCCCATTCCCTCTGATAACTTTTACACAAGGAGGGATTTGCTAGCTCAGGAATTAAACTTGGGCTTTTTGTTTTGTATATTTGATTTGGGGGTTTGGGCAGATGTTACCTCATTAGTTTCTTGGTTGGCTTTTTAGTGATAACAACTTATGTGACCAGTTAGTTTTTCTGAGAAAAACCACAGAACAGTAGAAGGAACAGAAATAAAAGCACAATTTTTCTGTTGAATGTATTTGCTTGCGACCAGTGTGTGGTGATCCCAGTCAAATAGCAACCAGTGTTCTACATGGAGAAACTGCTGTAAAGAGCTAATGGCTCAAAATGAGGAGTAAATATGAAAAATCACAGGAGCCATGCACTGGGCCACTTGCCTATAGACTTAGAGTAAGCAGTTGTATGCTTTGGTGACAGTCATATCGTAAATGCCACTTCGATGGGTTGCCTTTTTAATACATGTGGCACCTGCATTAATAGAGGACAGCATCCCTCCTCAGGCACCAACCAAAATATGTTGAAGGAGTCAAACCCATTAGGATTCTTAAAAACTTCCCACCATTTAAGAAACAGTTACCATTAAATGATTATAACCCCCCCCCCTCCCATCATTCTTTTTATAATTTTGGCATCATGGAAACAGCTTAGAACAGCAATTTTCAAGCAGCGTGCTGCCAGAATTTTTTAAACATGTAATACCTCACTCTTGTGTTGGAGGCACTGATCTCTTTTCCCTTAGATGGTCAAATAAAAAAATGACAACAGCCAACACTGCCATAGCCATCCAGTGTAAATGAATCAAAATGATGTGTATTTTTTGGCCACATCAGCAAAATATATATATACATTTTTTGATGTGCCACAGAATTTTAGTAATTCGTTTATGTGTGCCATCAGATGAAAAGGGTTGAAAATCGCTGGCTTCAAAGACTACCTAATACAACTTGGAACTCAGAGAGGCTTGACTTTCTTCAAGTTCAAGGCTCTGCCTCCTCCTACCTGAGGAGCAAGGACCCT
Organism: Lasiurus borealis; assembly: GCA_004026805.1. Taxonomy (NCBI): domain Eukaryota; kingdom Metazoa; phylum Chordata; class Mammalia; order Chiroptera; family Vespertilionidae; genus Lasiurus; species Lasiurus borealis. The sequence goes on from PVJN01000712.1 coordinate 162,512, forward strand.
ACTCTCAGAAGACGGAGCAGCCATAGCTATAGCACAAGATAAAGAATATACTCAATTTGAGGTTTTGTGCTGTTGGAGCTAGAGACAAGAAGGAAGCGGACATTTATATAAATTATAATTACTTCTTTATACTCCTGATGTATTCGTGAGAGAACTGAGGCAAAAGGTCCTCTTTTCTTCTATGCCATGCTCATTCAAACACATTCTAGCATTTTTTTAAATATATTTTATTGATTTTTTTTTTTTACAGAGAGGGATAGGGATAGAGTCAGAAACATCGATGAGAGAGAGACATCGATCAGCTGCCTCCTGCATGCCTCTCACTGGGGATGTGCCCGCAACCAAGGTACATGCCCTTGACCAGAATCAAACCTGGGACTTTTCAGTCTGAAGACCAACACTCTACCCACTGAGCCAAACCAGTTTCAGCATTTTTTAATCCCAGTTGGCTATTGTTTTGAGTTCTTTTCAGAACTTTACATCTTCATTCTTTATTGTGCTGTAGAACTAAAAAGCATTTTTACTACCAAAATAGTCGATGCCATCTTAATTTTTCTTAGGGCGATAGCGGTAAACCACTTTATTCAACTATGTGAAACTCTCAAGAATCGGAGGCAACTTGCTCTTTTTGTGCTTTCCCGAGCTGATAGCTTGCAACAGCAGCATCAAACAGGAAAAACTACAGATTCCGATTGTTGATTTTATAAAAGAGTGAACCTCGGTGGAGGAAGATGACCTTTTCCCTTTTTGAGCCACAATAACACATACATGGGCACAGTTAGCGTTAAACCAGGACCACTTTTTCTCTGTTCACACCCATCCATCTGGCTTTTCTTTAACTTCAGCCTTCTCCCTGTCACTGGGCTGGGAGTCAGGATAGGGTGGATAGTCATGTGTGCAGGTGATGTCATACAGTGAAATGACTTGCAGTCTCTCCTGACCTCAGGGTTTATAGAAATGATAGTTTATACACATCAAGATGAAAGCCTGTTGGTTTTAAAATCTACCTATGTTTGCTGTTGAAGTGACGTCATGAAAGGAATCCTATATAATAAAAACCTAATATGCTAAGTGTCCTATCAACTAATCGGCCATTCAACCAACCAAAGCGTAATATGCTAATGATATGCTAAGGCCACTCAACTGCTCTCTATGGCATGCACTGACCACCAGGGGGCAGACACTCCAACCAGTAGGTCAGCTTGCTGCTGGGGTCCAGCTGATTGGGACTGAGTGAGATGGGACAGACACACCCTGGAGCCCTACCGCATCCCTCCCTAGCCCTAGTCATGCACCCGTGGGGTCCCTCAACCTGGCCCGGCCTGTGCCCTCTCACAATCTGGGACCCCTCGGGGGATGTTGGAGAGCCAGTTTTGGCCCGGCCAAGGGACCCCACAGGTACACGAATTCATGCACCGGGCCTCTAGTTTTTCATAATGGATCAGAAAAGAGTAGTTTGGGGACCAGCAAGGGACATGGCAAAAGAGAGGTTTGACACAACTTATAAAATGACAAAAGAGGGGGGGCAACCTCAGAACATACTGGTAGGCATGTTCCCTGTCACAGAGGCTCTGTGACCAGGTAACAAGGCCCCGCAGGTCCTTCCTCAGGTTACAGTGTTAAATGAGATGGCTTCTAACCTTCCTCCTCCTTTGATTCTGTGATTCACGGTGGGGAAACTGGGCTCCCACCCGTATTCCAGTGAGACCAGCTGCAAGGCCAAGGCCCCAAGTCCTCGAACCAACAGTTTGAACTTCAAGAGGAGCATCCACGCATGGCTGAAACCAAACCAGCCCTTACACACCAGTTAGTGGGTGCTCTGCTCTTGCAGGGGTGCCAGGCTGTGGAGCAAGCTCTCATACAGGACCAACTTCTGAGTCAGAGGCTCACAAATCAAAGAGCTCTCCTTCCCGAGCGCCAAGCTTTCCTCAACAGTTAGACAGCTCCAGGCCATCAGAGTCACTCCTGCTACATCCCACAGGCCCCTGCGGCCCAGAAGGGAGGAGGTCTCCGCGTGAGGTCTGGGGGGTTACACACACAGAGGGGCGATTTCTATAGGAAGCCTCTCCATTGTAAGCCCAGGGATTGGGGGGCTGATATGACATCCAGGGGGCCAGACCAGCTCCTTCACTCCGGTGACCCTTCAGGGCATCTCCCAGGCAAAACGCATGGACCTCTTTCCCTGGGCGTGACTAGGAGCATAGACTGAGTCGCCAGATTGCTGACCAGCCCTTCCTCAGAGTTGTCTGTGTCCCAGCCCCTCAGAAAAGATGGAGACGAACATACGTTGTGACTTCCTCTGCAAGCACAGGCCACCACAATGCTTCACGAACTGGCGCTCCTTGGTCAGGTTTAATCAGGAACTCTCTAGAACGTGTGGGCGGATTTCGGTTCTCTATTCGCATGTAGAGCCACCGCAGGGCATGACTGGGAGGGTAGAGAGAGCTCAGTGTAAGTCTGTTTGCTCCAGGGAGAAAGCAGTTCTACCCTGTCCCCCATACACGCCCCAGAGATTCTGACATGAATGATATTCAGATTTTAATATGCTCATTCAGTGAGGTTTTTTCATGTTTTTATTGATTTCAGAGAGGCAGTGGGAGAGAGAGAGAGAGAGAGAGAGAGAGAGAGAGAGAGAGAGAGATCAATGATGAGAGAGAATCATGGATCGGCTGCTTCCTGCACGCCCTGTACTGGGGATGGAGCCTGCAACCTGGTCATGTGCCCTGACCTGGAATTGAACCGTGACCTCCTGGGTCATGGGTCAGTGCTCAAGCCCTGAGCCACACTGGCCAGGCATAGGGTGTGTGTTTTTAATGAGGCTTTGAGATAGGCATTTTCTTAGGCTGAAGAAAGAGCAGCTGTCTTAGTACTGCTTATTCGAAGGAGTCCACAGTGCAGCGTGACCTGTGTCCACGTTACCTCGTTTTGACTCCCCCGCTACTCCAGTGTTCACAGTGAGGTGCACAGACACCCTTTTTCTAAATCTTTGACTAAATCCTACTCAATAAAAGGCTAATATGCGAACAACCGAATGATGGAACGACTGGTCGCTATGACATGCACTGAACCCCAGCAGCAGACACTCAGTGAAGGAGCTGCCCCCTGGTGGTCAGTGTGCTCCCCACAGGGGGAGCGTCACTCAGCTAGAAGTCGGGCTCATGGCTGCGAGTGCAGCAGCCGTGGTGGGAGCCTCTCCCAACTCCATGGCAGCACTAAGGATGTCCGACTGATGGCTTAGTGGGCCTAAGCCGTCAGTCTGACACCCCCCTGGGGCTTCCAGACTGCAAAAGGGCCCAGGCCAGATTGAGCGTCCCCCCTCCCCCTGCCGCAAGGGCACGAATTTCGTGCACCGGGCCTCTAGTTTAACAATACCAATGACGTGGCAATCATCATGACCTCACCTCTGCAGCGTGGTTGACAGTTTACAGAGCACTTTTACGTTTGTTGCTTCTGCCATTTCGGAGGCCACAGCCCCTCCAGAGTCTGTTTGAACCAGGAAAGGGCCACAACCCCAAGTTCAAAGTAAGGCAGATGGGACATCTAAGCATGGGCCAGGTACTCTGTTTGGAGCCAGCTGTGAGGAGACAGTAAGTATAGGAACCGAGTCTGGGTTCTGGGTTTGTTTGCCTACCTGACCAATAACGCGAGTTCTAGAGAGAGGGACATTCCTCCGAGTTTGGTTAGATAGTAGCAACCAAAGAGGGAACTTGAGGGCGAAGCCTTTTTAAAAATCTAATGCACCTGATCGGTGTGGCTCAGTGGATAGAGCGTCGGTCTGTGGACTGAAGGATCCCAGGTTCGATTCCGTTCAAGGGCATGTACCTTGGCTGCAAGCACATCCCCAGTAAGGGGGCGTGCAGAAGGCAGCTGATCGATGTCTCTCTCTCATCAATGTTTCTAGCTCTCCATCTTCCTTCCTCTCTGTAACAAATCAATAAAGTATATTTTTTTAAAAAATAAATAAAAATAAAAATCTAAAGCAGGAGTGGGGACACTTTGTCTTAAGTCATAAGCACACACTCAAGGTCGTGTCTAAGTATTGTTTTTTTAAAAGGTAGGGAATATCAGAGCTGGAAAGATGGAATAAGATTCAAGGAACACTAGACAATAAATAACGTTGAGTGCGGTGCCTTTCTATGTCCTGGCTGTTGAGGAAGGAAATGGGAAGATAAGACAGGACGAGAGATAATAGGCGAAAAGAGGAAGGCACTAAGGGAGCGAACTGCAGAGGAAGCGAAGATGAGAAAGATACTCAGAAAGAACACAGGGCGACAGAGCCATTTCAGAATGCAGCAGAGTCAGATCCCTGCCTGCCTGTGTTCAGTGCCCCCCCTCTCTCTGGGGCACCCCTGCTGGGTGTGCCAGGAGCAGATGCTCATATTCACACTCCTGGTTCAGCCGCAGCATGGAGCCCTCAGAACCAGCGCTCGCATCCTTGCCATGCGCTCCTGTCACACCTGTTGCTGCAGGACACTCTGCACAGCGCTGACGCCTCCCGGGCCCGGGAAGTGGGGGGCGCTTAGCTGACCCCTGCTGGCCACGCAAGGAGTCCGACTTCCTGGGACATAGGCCCAGTACAGAGCGCTTTGTTCAAGGATGCCCCAACCGAAATGAAATCGCACTGCACACAGTTACCAGCAGAAGGCGGCTCTCCCCTCCGGTGAAATTTCCCTTTAGAGCCAGTTAGAGAGAGGGAGAGAGAGAGAAACATCAGTGATGAGAGAGAATCATGGACTGGCTGCCTCCTGCACACCCCCTACTAGGGATCGAGCTTGCAACCCAGGCCTGTGCCCTGACTGGGAATCGAACCATGACCTCCTGGTTCCTAGGCTGATGCTTAACCCCTGAGCCAGGCCAGCTGGGCCTAAGCTGGAATGTTCGATTGTAAAGCTCTTTTACTTCCGAACGATGTGCAATGCTCTGGAGGCCGCTGTCTTGGGAAAGGTGGAACACATGGTCTCTCCAGAAAGCTGCTGAACCTCGGGCCTGCCCGCTTTTCCTGATTACACCTCCCACCCAGGAGTCCTGTGTACTCGCAAACCAGGCGCAACCGTGTCTGAGGTTTGAAAGAGGAGTGTCTGACGGTTTCATGTTTCTTGTGTTTTCCTGCAGTCATTACATGAGACAGATCCTGGAAGCCCTGCGCTATTGTCACGATAACAACATCATCCACAGGGATGTGAAGGTAAGCGCTTTTATTACCAACTTCAATCTCGGTGAAGAGAGATGGACTTGAGTTTCTGATGATTTCTCTGAGTTTCTTAGTTAGCAGCTTTCTACAGGTGGGGTCACAGTGCCAATTCTTAAAGCAGCAGTGTGGATCCCTCCCGTTTCCTTCTTTTGGTTAAAATGCACACGCATTCTAAAATTGTTATTTCTGCCCTAGCCGGTGTGGCTCAGTGGATAGGGTGTCAGCCTGCGGACTGGAGGGTCCCAGATTCGATTCTGGTTAAGGCTACACACTTAGGTTGTGGGTTCAGTTTCCAGTGTGGAGGGAACGGGTGTGCAGGCAGCAGCCAATCAGTGATTCTCTCTCATCACTGATGTTTCTCTCTCTTTCTCCCTCTCCCTTCCTCTCAGAAATTAATAAAAAGCTATATTTTAAAAATAATAACATTTTTGTTATTCCTCTTTTTCTATCATATGTGTGTGAGAGGAATTTTAAAAATCCCACAATAGAAATTAACTAATAGCCGATGCTAAGTTAATTGGGGGGCAGAGAATTAGGCTTATACTGTACAGTAAACGTTCCTCACACACCTGTAGTTTTATAATGTAGAAAAGTCAGCATCTTCTTTTCTTTGCATATAGTTTTTCTAAAATAGGCCAATAGCATACTTACAGATGTCATGCGCTGTGTAGCCTCAGGAATAGGAATGTTGCCAGTATTCAGTCTCTTGACCCCAGTCACATGTTCATGAGAACTGTCAGTCCCTGCTCCTCACTGTGTCAGCAGAACAGGGACACTTGTAAGAAGGGAGACCAGCGACCCTTCCTCCTGATCCCCAGCCCCTTCCCAGGCCTCCGCTCAGAAGAGCCTTGGAGGGCTCTTGGGCTCTCTTGTCCGCATTCAGTGCACTAGTGTTTTAAAAATACATTTGTACTGCCTTGGCTGGTGTGGCTCAGTGGATAGAGCCTGCAGACTGAAGGGTCCCAGCTTCAATGCTGGTCAAAGACATGTACCTTGGTTGCGGGCACATTCCCAGTGGGGATTGTGCAGGAGGCAGCTGATCGATGTTTCTAACTCTCCCTCTCCCTTCCTCTCTGTAAAAAAGAAAAAGATCAATAAAATATATATTTTTAAAAATATTTAAAAATACATTTGTATTGATTTCAGAGAGGAAGGGAGAGGGAGAGAGAGGGATAAAAGGGGGGAAATTGCCCATGGTAGTGGCATGCCCTGTTATTCTTCTGCATTATTAATATCAGTACATATACTCAAGGTAAAATATATCTCCTTGTATGTATGTAAAACATATACAAGACAAAAATGACCATTTGAAAACTTAAATGGGTAAAACAGATTCTTAGTTCATAGAATAACCTTGTGTCAAAAAGGCCTTTGCATTATTTTGACTTCTGTTCTTGGGAGCTAATTATATCAACACTAGAGGCCCGATGCACAAAGGTCCATTCATGTAAGAATAGACCTTCCCTCCCCTGGCTGCTGGCACCGCCTTTGCTCTGGCTGGAGCCACCTTTCTGCCTTCCCACGCTGCCCAGAGGCCCAGAGCAGCAAGCATCCCACCCAGCCTCCCAACCACTTGTGCCTGTGTATGCAAATTAACCTGCCATCTTTGTTGGGTTAATTTGCATGCTCATTTCTGATTGGCTGGTGGGCATCGTGAAGGTACGGTCAATTAGCATGCTGTTCTTTTACTAGTGTAGATCACATCATGTAATAAAAATGATTGGCAACACACTCCACTGTAATGCTTTCGATAGATAATATAGTGAGCTTTTCATTAGCCATGGCATTTGATATCACAACAATGCAAAGCCAAATAAAATCCCAAAGCAGTTATATTTGGATTTACCTTCTCAGTTACCTTCTGATTGATTGACTCAAATATCTGGGTGTGTGCTCTATGCCAAAGACTGTGCTCAAAGCCCTAAAGCTATTATGGTGTCGGGAGGGATCCACACAAACCAAAACTTAGTGACGTCACACAACAACCGTCACTTATTGGCTCACAAATGATGCCGTTTGGACAGAGCACATTGGGGCCTCCTCGAGTCTGTTCCACTGGCTGCCGGTGGAGCAGCATGGCCAGGAGACTTTACTCACTCCTCTGGCATCCCAGCTGAGGGGCTCACACAGCTGGAACTGGGGGGCCCCTTCATAAATGGAAGTCCCCAGGCCTCTCGATGCCTTAGCCCCACGTTGGCATTGTGTCATGTCCTGCATTCTATTAGTCAAAGGGCCATTAAAAGACAAAGTCAGCCCTGGCCAGTGTTGCTCAGCGGATAGGGCATCAGCCTGCAGACTGAAGGGTCCTCGGTTTGATTCCACTCAAGGGCACATGCCTGAGTTGCGGGCTCGATCCCCAGTAGGGGGTGTGCAGGAGGCAGCCGATCCATGATTCTCTCTCATCATTGATGTTTCTCTCTCTCTCCCTTTCCCTTCCTCTCTGAAATCAATCAATAAATATATATATATATATGTATCGTCTTTTCTGGCATATAAGACGACTGGGCATATAAGAGGACCCCCAACTTTTCCAGTTAAAATATAGAGTTTGGGATATACCTGCCCTATAAGATGACACCCGGTATATAAGATGACCCCCGACTTTAGAGATTTTCCTGGGTTAAAAAGTCATCTTAATATGCCGGAAAATACGGTATATATTTTTAAAAGACAAAGTAAGAGCAACTTCACGGAGGAGGTCACGTTTGGGTCTGGCCTTGAGTCGTGGGGTAGTTACGTGGAGACAGTAGAACATGTCCAGCAAAAGGATCAGCAAAGGCTCAAGATCCACACTGGGTTTTCCTGAGTTTGTTCATTATCTCAGTGCACGTGCCCAGTAATTTTGGAAAGCACCCAGAACCACTCTCAGGAAGGGAGAGAGGAAACCAAAAGCCATAGCGGGGTTGTTTGGTGAGGAAGCAGACTCAACAAAGAGAACGTATTCATGATAGTCTTTATATTTTGGTTCCTGAAATGTATACATTTTGCATGGGTCAAGGGAACGTTCGCAGTTAGCTACTTGGTGATTTTGAATTTGGGTGTATTTTTCTTAAGACATTCATCCCGAAAATATGTACTGCATGCCTACTGTGTGTTAGACATTTTTCCGGGAACCAGAGCTACACAGGAGCTGACTTCCAGTTCAAGGTGATGGACACTCGTCAATGAGCATAGATAAGTCAACTATAGAGTAGGTTAGTAGGTGGCAAGAATGACAGAACAAGAGAGAGTAGCCAGAGGAATAGGACTGCCAGAGAAGGGGGTACAGTTTTAAATAGGGAAGCAAAGCCAGCCACGTTCAGAAGGTGACGCTGAGTAAGGACTCGAAGGAAAGAGGGTGAGGGCTTCCTGCTATGGAAGGAGGGGTTCCAGCCAAAGGGAAAAGCTGGTGCCAAGGCACTAAGGCAGGAGCATAACTGGCATTCGGGGGAGAGTTTAGAGGCACCAACCCTCCTCTCTCCCCAGCACAGTCAGAAACCCAAGCATAGCCTGGCCGGCATGGCTCAGTGGTTAAGCATAGACCTATGAACCAGGAGGTCACGGTTCGATTCCCAATCAAGGGCACGTGCCTGGGTTGTGGGCTCCATCCCCAGTGGGGGGCGTGCAGGAGGCAGCCGATCCATGATTCTCTCTCACCACGGATGCTTCTCTGTCTCCCTCTCCCAACTGGTTGGAAGTGCAAACTGTCTTTGATCCGTGGTAGGTGACTCCCCTGATGTTGAACCTGCGGAAACAGAAGAACTGACTGTATTTATTGGGGGGGAGAAACCACATAAAATGGACCCATGCAGTTCAAACCTGTGTTGTTCAAGGTCAAGTGTGCATTCCTTTGTTGGTAATACATTGACTAGGGGCTCAAGGGTGGAAGCCAGCAAACTGGAGTGGACCGGAGCCGAAGCGGTGAGAAGGTACATTCCCGGCACATTTTCAAGGTCGTGTGAACAGAATTTGCTAAAATAACTGATGTTGGTAACTTAGCCCAAAGTGGTTTTATTCAGGACCTTGTTGTAGGGGTTTTCTAGTGTAGAGGTCACTATAAAACTTTAATGGCAATGTATGTCACATGGGCAATGATTTCACATTTCACGCGATGTGTTAATATTTTTGCTAATAAAGCAGCCTGGTTTTCTTCACATTCAGATATACGCTGAGTGGACAGATTACGATGATCTGAACACATAATAATCTTCCCACTCTGTGTGTGTGTGTGTGTGTGTGTGTGTGTGTGTGTGTGTGTGTGTATTAGAGGCCCGGTGCATGAATTTGTGCATGGGTGGGGTCCGGCCAGCCTGGCCTGGCCCGGGGGGGGGGGGTGGACACAGGCGGTTGGCCGGCCTGCCTGCTGGTCGAACTCCTGGTCAAGGGCACAATTTGCATATTAGTCTTTTATTCTATAGGATAGACACTGAGTGGCCTGATGATTATGCGTTCAGAGATCATCATCATCTGGCCACTCAGTATATATGTATATATATTAGAGGCCCGGTGCATGAATTCGTGCATGGGTGGGGTACGGCCAGCCTGGCCAGGGGGAGGGGATATGGGCGGTTGGCCAGCCTACTTGCTGGTCGAACTCCTGGTCGAGGGGACAATTTGCATACTAGCCTTTTATTCTATAGGATAGACACTGAGTGGCCAGATGATGATGCGTTCAGAGATGATCATCACCTGGCCGCTCCGTGTATAGCCAATGTCTTGAACTTGTGTAGATTTTGTCTTTCTGTGGTTAAAGTTGGCTTTCCTTTTTTTTCATAAAGAAAAGAGAAGAACAATGTTTCATTCCTTTGAGAAATTCCAGCTTATTTCATCACTCACTACACAAGCCAGGAATATTCTCAGTCGCTCTCCTCCCCCTCCATCCCGCTCTCCCACTGCCCCCACCCCTTCTCTTAATTCTTGGCACTGATCCCAAAGCACAAGGTTTCCTCACATTTCATTGATGAATAACGCTACCTCTCTTGGCTCAGTAGGCGTTTCTTTGTGAAATCCTCATAATGGAGTACAATGTTTTCTCGTATCAAGTTTGATTTGACTTGATTTCACGAGACCTATTGCGGACATGGCTTGCTTTGGAGAAACAGTTTCCCGTGAATGTGGAGCAGAACGGTATGAGCCTTTGAGGCTTAGGGGGGCGTGTTACCGAGTACAGGTCTCCACCAGCCCTCCTGCTGTGCCCAAAGGGCCTGGACACTTCGCTGCTGGAGGTTACTCTGTGTATTGTGCCTATACCTGCCAATGCCAATAGCATTTCACCCAGTTCCACAATCAGAAACGTCTCCAGACATTACCCAAGGCCCCCTGGGCACAGAAACAGCCCTGGGATACATTCAGTCAAAACGTAATGTTAGCTTGCCCATATGTGGCCTCCCACCGCCATTTATTAACACACTAGAGGCCCGGTGCACGAAATTCGTGCAGAATAGGCCTTCCTTCCCCCGTCTGCCGGCACTGGCTTCCCTCTGGCACCTGGAACCTGGGCTTCCCTCGCAGCCCCAGCTTCGCCTGGAAGGTCGTCCAGTCTAATTAGCATATTACACTTTTATTATAGATGCACACAGAGTCCTTTTCTCTGTCACCTTCCCTTGTATTCCTCTTTTTCCTATGAAAGGATGTGAAAACTTTGTTTCAGTGTCTCTCTCTTTTCTTCCTCTCACCCCTAAATTAAAAGTACATTAGAGGTGAGGGAGATAAGAGATCCACCGAAGAACTTGTATGCATGCATATAAGCATGACCAATGGACACAGACACTGCGGGGTTAGGACATGCATGGGAATGGGAGGGGGCAATGAGAAGATATGTACACATATAATACATTAATAAAAAATATGGAAAAAATAGAAGTACATTAGAAAGAGCCCTAGGTGGTTTGGATGACTCAGTGGATAAAGCGTCAGCCTACAGACCAAACGGTCCCGTGTTCAATTCTGGTCAAGGGCACATGCCCAGGTTGAGGGCTCCTTCCCAGCCTGGGCCCTGGTCAGGGCTGGTGCAGGAGGCAACCAATCTGCATGTCTCTCTCACATCGATGTTTCTCTCTGTCTCTTCCTCTCTCCCTCTCTCCCACTCTCTCTTAAAATCAATGGGAAATATCCTCGGGTGAGGACTAACATTTTCAGTTAAATGTCCAGGAAGAGATGGTCCCGTTGGCAAGGAAAACGCAGCCCTGGCCCCTCGCCTGCCTGCAGTGCTGTGGCACTGAGGTTGGGGTCTCTGGTCCCTCGGGGCTCCTGCGAACAGCCTCCCATGGCTCTGACCACCTGGCGCCCAGTTCTAGTAACTGAAGTTGAAGGTCAGCTGCTTCTCTAAATGCAAACGACTGCACACCGGCGCTTGCTCTTCTGAGTGGGGCCTGTGTCCAGGAGTGTGGGGGCTCAGTTGTGAGTTCTCAGAATTGGGCAGAAACCTCAGTCACACAGACACAGCAGAAGCGCGCTCCCCACACACACACACCCAGCCCTACTCTGCGCCCTTCCCTTAAATGGCTTTCCTCGCTCACTCTCCTCGCTCCCCGAGGCCGCGCCTGGCTGCTCTTTGGTCCCCTTCTGCTCTCACTTCTGCTTTCACCTGCTGCAGGCCAGGCTTGATTGTGAGCAGGCGTGCCCCTGGCGCGGGCTCCACGGCGCTGTGGATTCTTCCAGTCGTTCTTCCTCTCTGGTTCTTGGTTGCTGACATTTATGTTCCATCCCTGACCACAGCTCCCAAAACCCCCGAGTTACAGAGAAAAGCACACTGGCTGCTGAGGTTGAGTGTGGGGTTTCAGTCATTGCACTTCGAAAGGCTCGCAGATCATCAAACCATCTTCAACTTACCTTGTATTTTTCTAATATATTGGTGTTAATCTCACAGAGAAGGAGAGAGAGAAGAGAGAGAAGCATCAAAGATGAGAGAGACTCATGGATCAGCTGCCTCCTGCACACCCTCTACTGAAGATCAAGCCCACAACCCGGGCATGTGCCCTTGACTGGAATTAAACCCTGGACCCTTCAGTCCACAGGCCAACGCACTATTCACTGAGCCACACGGGCTAATTACCTGGTATTTCTAACGACTGTGCTTCTCTTCTCCCACCGACCTTTCCAAAACAATCAACTCCTTGATTTCCAAAGAAAAGAATGACTGTTGTTTTTTTTTGCTTATCAGATGCAAACCCTCACTGCTATGCTTCTCCTGAGGCAGAGGCAGCGAGCAAGGACAATGCAGCCAAAGCTGCTTTTTCTGTCGGGTGTATAGCCTTTCTCACACAGGAACTCTTCCTTCCCTCTGATGTCACTTCAACTGGAATTTGGGGACAGTCCAGGGCATTGGTCCGCAAGTGGAAGTGCTTGGCATGTGGCCAATGTCCCTCTGTGTTTCCTGTGTGGTTGGCCAAGCAAGATTTCCTGGCAGCTTCTCTTCCCACACTTACCATAACATCTCCCACCTGCAGGCTGCAGGGCCAGGGATAGGCCGTGGGAGTCCTGGCCAATCAGAACACCACAGGCATCCTCCTCTTCTGCCCAGGGAGCAGAAACTCACTTCCAGGTTGAGTGGTGTATCTTCCTTTAGCTTGTGTAGTCATATACATACAGTGGTACCTCGAGATACGAGTGCCCTAACATATGAGATTTTTGAGATACGAGCCGTTGAGCAAGTGATTTTTGCTTTGAAATACGAGCAACATTTGAGATAGGAGTAATGGTGCCGATCAGCTGGCTGCACACGACCCACCAGTTTACCGCCACTCGAGCGTCTCATAGTTTCCCACGCCTCAAGGTTACGGAACGAATTAAACTCGTATCTCAAGGTACCACTGTGTGTGTGTGTATATATATTTTTTATTTTTTTTTAAATCAGGCATGTCTCCCTTCCTCTCTGAAATCAATAAAAATACATTTTATAAAGCCAACACTCTAACTGGCCAGGGCTCTTTTTTTTAAATATACTGTTATTGATTTCAGAAAGGAAGGGAGATGGAGAGAGGGAGAGAAACACCAATGATGAGAATCATTGATCAGCTGCCTCCTGCATGCCCCCTATTGGAGATCGAGCTGCAACCCTGGCATGTACCTTTGACCGGAATTGAACCCAGGACCCTTCAGTCCACAGGCCAATGCTCAATCCACTGAGCCACACCGGCGAGGGCTGGATATTTGCTCTTAATGGCTTGTGTTCCTGACTCATAGTTTGAAAGTCCGCCTCAACGAGCAAATGTCCGTGGAAAGGATGCGAGGGGAAATAAACAGTTACCGTGGCCTGTTTGAAGGTATAATCGTGTTGCCCTAAGTCAAAATTTGGGGTTTCTGAAATTGCTTGCCTCTGGGTCACAGGCACATCAAAAACACCGTGTTTCTGAAATCCACACTTTTAGCGTTAGGGTCCATTTAGAAAATGATTATCTCAGACAAAATATTTGCCATGACCTTCAATAGCCAGCTCTTCGAGTTACACAAGAAATGCAGCCTGATGTGCCATTCAGAGAGCTGTGTGCTCTGAGGGCAAACATGGGCGTGTAACAGGCTCAGCATAGAGAACTGCATGGGAACTCTGTCAGAAAGGCAACCTCCCGAGAAATGGCATAACCCTCTGTCGGCCTTTTTTAAATCTAGGGACCTACTTTGGTGCTGTCTTTTATGTTTTATTTAAAGCGGTAGCCATGTAAAGTGACTTTTTCCAATAACGATTCTGAGGCCCTGGTTCAGTAGCTCAGTTTGTTAGAGCATCGTACCCATATGTCAAGGTTGTGGGTTCAATCCCCAGGTAGAGCACATACAAGAATCAGCCAATAGCCCTGGCCATTTTAGCTTGATGGATAGAGTGTTGGCCTGTGAACTGAAGGGTCCCAGGTTCGATTCTGGTCAAGGGCATATACCTAGGTTGCAGGCCCAATCCCCAGTAGAGGGCATGCAGGAGGCAGCTGATCAATGATTCTCTCTCATCATTGACGTTTATCTCTCTCTCGCTCTTCTTCCTCTCTGAAATCAATCCTATATAATAAAGCTTAATATGCTACGTGTCTGACCATTTGACCGGTCGCTATGACGCTCACTGACCACCAGGGGGCAGACGCTTCGACCGGTAGGTTAGCTTGCTGCTGGGGTCTGGCTGATCGGGACTGGGAGAGTCAGGCCAGACACACTCTGGAGCCCTCCCACGGTCCCTCCCCAGCCCCAATCATGCACTGCTGGGGTCCCTCCACCTGGCCTGCACCCTCTTGCAATCCGGGACCCCTGGGGGCATGTCAGAGAGCCAGTTTCAGCCTGATCCCTGCAGGCCAGGCCCGGGAACCCTACCAGTGCACCAATCTGTGCACTGGGCCCCTAGTAAAAATATAAAATAAAAAGAATCAGCTAATGAATACATAAATAAGTGGAACAACAAACCGACATATCTCTCTCTCTCTCTCTCTCTCTCTCTCTCTCTCTCTCTCTCTCAAAATAAAATAAATTACACAAAATCATTCTTTTTAGCAGATACATATATTAAAATCCTAAGTGCGGTGAGATTTAATACAGTACGTTAAATGAAAACTATCGAGGATCTTCTCAGCTCCCCTGAACTGAATGAGTTTGGGTTTGAAAACTTGTGTGAGACTAAAACCACTGGTGTAACTGGCAAAACGTCCTCGCGAACTCTCCCGCCGCCGTCTCCGCAGATTAATCAGCCAGAAATGAGCGCGCTGCCAGCAAAGAATAGACGCGCGCTGCAGGTATTTAAAGCCAGCAGGTGTCTCTTCAGGCGTTCCTCTGAAGATTTTCTTCTCTCAATTAAGCATCGAAGTAGAACAGGAGAATAAGAAAACATTTACCATTTGTTTTCTGTTCTTTTCCAATTAAAATCATGCGGGTGTGTTAGGGAACCTCTGGTGGTGGTGATCACCTGGCCCGTGGGGGATCTGAAGAGGGAATTGCTTCCACGTTTTTAATTCAGGACCCAAACCTGCTGTCAGTGTACAGGCTCGGGGAAGCGCTGTGTGAACTTACTGGAAACTTCTTGCCGAGCGCTGAAGGAACTGCCAGGGACAGAATAAATGACGCTTTCAGTCTCTAAGTAATAGGTTACAGTGAATATTTATTCAACTTTATTTTGACTCAACTGTTTCATTTGGTTCTTCTCTGAGCAGAGAATGCAAGTGTCATGGGAGTGGAAATAAAAAACACACTATAGCTCCAAAGATGCTTATGATCTCTTTGGAAAGATAAAACACACATTTTTGAAGATAATGATTGTAATGTGTATAATACAGAGTATAGTCACCAGCATTTGTCTTACTAATACCTGGAAGAAAGAAGTGCCCATTAAGAAATATTTACTCTTGCCTTAACTGGTTTGGCTCAGTGGATAGAGCGTGGGCCTGGGGACTGCAGGGTCCCAGGTTCAATTCCGGTCAAGGGCATGGACCTTGGTTGTGGGCACATCCCCAGTAGGGGGCGTGCGGGAGGCAGCTGATGGATGTTTCTCTCTCATCAATATTTCTGGCTCTCTATCCCTCTCCCTTCCTCTCTGTAAAAAATTAATCAAATATATTTAAAAATACCTTTAAAAAATGCTTACTCTTTAAATATTTGCTTAGAATTTTGGACAACTTACTTACCTATGCACTTCAGGTTTTAATCAGTAAATTGACATACTTTAGGGCTGTGGCCATTGAAATAATACTTATAAAGCATGTAAGAAGACTGCCTATATCGTAGCAAGTGCTTAGTAAATGGTAGCTACTCATAATAGTAACATCATCTGATTTAATAATAGTACCTATGAATTAGTTCACTCAGTTCACCAAAATTAATGGAACAGATCTACATGCCACGTTCCATTTGCCATCAACAACAACATTATTTACATTCAATGCAGAGGAAAATATACAAAATGTGATCCAGATTGGCATATAATGTCATTGTATTCGCTTTTTATTTTGACGAAGTCTAATCCAAATATTTAAGCATATTTATAAATAACATCTGCTTAAGAAATACTAGAATCCAAGAATATTGCTTCTCCTGGTATCCTAAGCCAGGTAATAGCAAATCGTGTATTGCTCACACATTTAGATGGGACTTAAGGGAGGAAATTTCGCATTCACGTTTTCTTTTATTGGTTTTCCAAGTTCCCAACGAAACACTATTCACAGGTGGACCTTGCATTTGAACTTCCAGGAAGCAGAAACACCCACGCCGTTGGCTTCTTTGTCCTATCGCCCTGAAACCCTGTGTTCCAGATACAAACCCCCACGGTTGACCTCACGTAGAAAGTGGTCTGTTGGTTTCCTAAGCTGTGGGGTCCTTTCGATGTGCTGACTTTTGCCCCTGAAAGTCTCTGTCTTCTCACCCTTCGGTACAAGTCGAACTGCAAAGTGAGTTTTAGGATCACTTTTTAAACCGATCACATCTTCTCGGTGACTGTAGCCCACTGGGCCACGGCCTGCTGACCGTGTAGTTTATAGCCATGGGAGCGCGTTCCTAGGTGGTGGGCTTTCCCATTCAAATATCAGCCGTAGGGTTGGATATGCGTGGAATCAGATTTTGCGAAGAGATCATATAGTATCTTCTTGAATGTCTTATCTAAGAACAGAAATATAATGGGGTCTGTGCTGCTTCTGGCTGATGCAAGACAGGTGAGGATGTTTTTTATTTCTATCAAGTAGTTCAGCTGCTCACAGCTCACTCTTCGGTGGAGAACATAGAAGATGGGCTTAAAGATGCTGTAGGGGAGGAAGCAAACGATCAGCAGAATCTGGATGACCAGAAGGTGCCTCCTCACGGAACTGTACGTGAGATGTTTCTCCGTGATGGATGTGCAGGTCCTTATCTTCCTCAGGTGGCTGACAAAAGAGTAGTATGATGTCAGGACGACTACACACGAAAACCCGATAAATGTGGTCCCAATGAGGCCCGCGATCTGAGAGGTCATGGCTCCTAGTTCCATCCTCCGGTTATAACACAGGGTCTCCTCGCCCTCCGCGACCTCCACCACCGAGTAGTATATGATCACGGGAATAATCACGCCGAGGACAGCTCCCCAGATGTACACGCAGAGTTTTTTGGCAAAGTTGGGCTGGCGGAATTTTTTCAGTAAATGGCCGTAAAATATTTTCTCGTAGCACGAAGTGGTCTCCTGCGTGGAATCCTTTTTCATCAAGGTAGCGTAGCGACTGATGGCGATCCAACTCAGAATCAACAGGCTGACAAACATACTTACATGCATGGAGAGGGTGCCCAAAAAATTGACCAGCCTGCACTGTGTGGACCGATACTCCCACTGAAAGCCTCTCAGGAAATAGACACCCATGAAGGGCATGGTGCTGCACACCAGTAAGTTTGCCGTCACCAGATGTGCTAGGTAGATGTGAGTCGATGTTTTCTTACCTATTTTTGTTAAAAACACCCATTGAGAGAGAGAATTTCCGAAGAGACCAATGATGCAAAGGAAGATGTAGAGGATCGGGAGAGCCACAGAGGAAATCACAGATGGCCGAATACATGTTGAGGCTGAGTTGTTATTCATTTGTATCTGCTTTTCTTGACTTTGGTCACGGGAGCTAGAACAGAATTGCAGATTTTTTAAAACATGTATCCGCCCTACATACTCTTCCACCTCCCCCACCATGTTAAATATTTAAAGCTAGAGGCCTGGTGCACAACATTCGTGCACTCCGTGGAGGGAGGGGCCCCCAGCCCGGCCTCTCACAGTCAGGAAGCCCTGGGGGGATGTCCGACTGACGGCTTAGGCCTGCTCCCTGCGGACATCCTTTACACTGCTGCGGAGGCGGGCCATTGCACTTGCCAGCTATCAGCCTGGTGTCTGGCTGAGCGGCGCTCCCCCTGTGAGAGCGCACTGACCATAAGGGGGCAGCTCCTGTGTTGAGTATCTGCCCCCTGGTGGTCAGTGCGCTTCATAATGACCGGTTGTTCTGCTGTTTGGTCAATTTGCATATTAACCTTTTATTATATGGGATTACTAGTATAGATGGTAGTTAAGGTGAATGGTTTTTAAAAAATGGGTAAAACAGTAACATAGATGTATTGGATGGAAAGGGAAAGTGCAGGTGCCTTCTCACCTTTTCTGATCCCAATTGTGCAGGTGAAATAAAAGCAAAAGTTGATGTGCAAAGTGCCTTTGTCTACAAAACAAAATTTGATAAAAATAGTTCAATGCCTGAGTTTTATCACTTTATACTCCAGGGATTTGTAGTTCTTATATTAGATTCTAAAGCAGTTTGTAAATGACAATGGATTTTTTTTTCCTAGAAAGGTACCATATTTTCCAGTGTATAAGATGACTTTTTAACCCAGGAAAATCTTCTCAAAAGTCAGGGGCCGTCTTATACGCCGGGTGTCATCTTATATTCCAAACTCTATATTTTAACTGGAAAAGTTGGGGGTCGTCTTATATGCCCAGTTGTCTTATATGCCAGAAAATACGGTACTTTTTTTTATGTTAAGGCGAAGGAACGTGTTGCGAAAGCATTTGGTGGCCATGTTCATAGATAGGAGACTGATCTTTAATCATCGCACTCATTACACATAACTGCTTTTCAAAATAGTGTCTTCTATGGCTGGATTA